>JAAEAF010003003.1:0-65240 GCA_011037195.1 Triatoma infestans
TGTTGGCGCTACAACCCAATGTGGGTCTCGGCCTCCTTCAACATTGTGCGCCAGTCCTCTCTATTTTGCGCTGCCGATTTCCAATTTCTCACTCCCAACAGGGACCTCGCATCCTCAGCCACACCATCCACCCATCTCATTTTAGGCCTGCCTACTCTTCTCTTATCATACACCGGTGCCTCTAGCACTTTTTTAGGAATTTCGCCTTCTCCCAATCTGACGACATGGCCAGCCCATCTAAGCCTGCTAATCTTAATAAATCGGACTAAGTTTATCTCATTGTACAGCAGGCTTAGCTCCCGATTTGTCCGCAATCTCCAGGATTTTCCCTCTTTTACAGGCCCGAAGATCTTTCTGAGAATCTTTCTCTCAAACCTTAGTAAGCTTTGCTCATCACTTTTGGCAAGTGTCCAGCATTCCGAGGCATAGGTCAGCACAGGGCGGATAAGTGTCTTGTATATCCTTATCTTGGATATGCGTGAGACGAGCCTACTACTCATATATTTGTATACCACAAAAAAACACCTATTAGCCGCAACAATTCTTCTTCTTATTTCGGACTGCATGTTATTGTTGCGGTCTACCTGACTTCCAAGATACACAAAGCTATCCACTCCCTCAAAAGTATGTCCTGCTACTGTAATTTGATTGACTAGCTCAGTCTCAGTGCACATATATTTTGTCTTTCTTTCGTTTACTCTCAGTCCTATATCACGAGCAGCTTTCTCCAGACTTATGAATGCTTCTTTGACCGCACTGAGAGATCTACCTATCAGATCTATATCATCTGCGTACGCATGTAGTTGAACGCTTTTATTAAAAACAGTGCCTTCAAGCTGGATTTTTGCTCTGCGCACTGCTCCGTCCAGAGCAAGATTGAATAGGAGACATGCTAGACCGTCGCCTTGTCGGACTCCTCTTTCAGTATGAAACTGCTCAGAGAGCTGACCCTGTGCACGCACCACACATTGCACATCCTGCAAAGTCATCTTTATGAGTCGTATAAGTTTAAGGGGCACACCCATCTCAATCAAGCTATCATATAATGCTGGTCTGAGAACACTATCGTAGGCTGCTTCAAAATCTATAAAGAGATGGTGCGTCGGGATTTTATGTTCTCTAGCTTTTCCTAGAATTGTGCGGAGAGAGAAAATTTGGTCTATTGTTGATTTGTTTTTTCTGAAGCCAGCCTGGTAGATTCCCAGTATATTTTCTGCATAAGGTAGCAACCTTTGGTAAAGTACGTTTGAGAAAATTTTATAAATACGAGGAAGTAGAGATATGCCTCTGTAATTACTACATTCTAGGGAGTCACCCTTCTTGAGTACTGGGCAAATTACAGTTACATTCCATTCCTTAGGCATGCTTTCTTCTGCCCACACAGCTATTACCATGTCTCTTAGTACCTTGAACAGTTCATTTCCTCCATGTTTAAAAAGCTCGGCTGGTAGGTTGTCGCATCCTGGTGCTTTGTTATTTTTAAGTCTTTCTATTGCCATTATTACCTCATCTTCATCCGGTGGCTCTAGATCATCCAAACCATTCAATCTGTCCTGCTTGAACATCGTTTGTTCGATTTCAGGTTCCTTATTAAGCAAGCTATGAAAGTGATTTCTCCACCGTGTCACAATGCTCTTATTGTCCGACAGCAGCGTGCCATCTAAGTCTCTACACATATTACTTTTTTGTTGAAATGGTTTGCGTCCTTCATTTAGCCTTCTGCAAAATTTTCTGTTTTCATTCATACCTCTGTGATGCTCAATATCCGCTAATTCCTTGTTTTGCCATTCCCTCTTTTTCCGTTTATGCACTCTTTTTTCAGCTCTTCTCTTTGCTTTATAATCCTCTACCGCACCTCTAGTATATTTCTTTTGGACCATTATTTTATATGCTTTGTTTTTATCCGCAGTCAATCTTCGGCATTCTTCGTCAAACCAAGGTGATCTTCTAGCTTGCTCCTGGAAGCCTAATACTTCCGCTGCAGTTTCAGATATCATGTTAGCGCATATCGCCCATCCTTGATCAATATCTTCTGCGTCCATTCCACACCTCAGTTGTTCATCAAGTTTTTCTGAGAATGCTCCAGAGACGCGCTCGTCTTTTAGTTTATTAACATTAAATTTTTTGGTAGCTTGAGTAACTTGAGATCTCACTGAAGATATCCTTGCACGAATTCTAGCAACCATAAGATAATGGTCCGAGTCAATGTTAGCTCCTCTGTACGAGCGAACATCCATTAGTCCTGAGATGTGTCGTGCGCTCATCAGTACATGATCTATTTGATTAGTGGTTACACCATCGTTAGATTTCCACGTTGCCATATGAACTCTTTTATGCGGAAATAGGGTGCTTCCCACAACTAGACCCTTTAAAGCTGCAAGGTCAATCATTCTTTGCCCATTATCATTAGTTTGAACATGAATACTATGGGACCCAATTGTTGGTCGGAATATATCCTCCTTTCCCACCTGTGCATTAAAATCCCCCAGGATTAATTTAATATCAGCTTTTGGGCATTCATCCAGACATTTCTCAAGATCCTCATAAAATTGGTCTTTATCCTCTTCTTCTGAAGGCTCTGTTGGTGCATGGACACTGATTAGTGAGTAGTTGTAGAATTTACCTTTTATACGAATGCAGCAAATGCGACTGTTCACAGGCTTGAAGTCAATGACCAGCTGTGCTAGTCGTCTAGAGTCTAGACACTACAAATCCAGTTCCGTATGTATGGAGCCGTTGCTGACAACTATAATAGATGGTGTGCAGTTTTTTTCTGAGTATCCCCTGTCCAGTCCATCGTATCTCTTGAATGGCAGTGACGTCTAATCTATAAAGGTCAAGTTGGTCAAGGAGCAGCTGTAATGCTCCGGGTCTATACAATGAAAGTGTATTCCACGTTCCGAATCTATAGTCCTTAAGACGCGCCTTATGTTGTTTACCTAAATTCCGTCCAGTTTCACTTTGTTGAGGTTTCATAATCTGGAGTTTTTAAGGCGTGCGAGTGATTGGCCCACAGCACCCGAGTCTAGTGGTAGGGCCTCAGAGCACCGAGACATGCTCCCCCATCCGGGGCGGTCTCTTAGGGACGGAAGCCCTAAGGTGTATATAGTGTTATTGTGCTTGTGTATTGTGTGGTGTCATGTGCTGTATGATTTTGTGTGCTTTAGTGTACTGTACTAGTGAGTGTGCATGGTGTCCTGAGCTAGGGTATCCCGCAGGGGCGCTACTCCCCAGTGCCTGCATGCAACAGACACCCCTCACAGGAGGCTGATTGCATCCTAACTGGATGGGCGATGGGGCCGCCACCTCCCTACGCCAATACTTTCTTATGCCAATTCCCTAAAAGAACTTCAGGCTTCTGAAACAAACCCCACAGTTTTCGCTGTTACTTCGAAACTTCCAATAATCGCACACCCCCATCTCCTTGTCGTATCTGTGGACAAATGCATTTCCACAGAGAATACCCGCATCGAAATAAAGGTCAGAAGCCAACATTAAAGCCAACTTCCACTCGTAGAGTTTTAAATCTAATAAAGAACAGGCCATGCCGCCATTGTTCCGGTCCACATTTTGACGTGGACTGCACCAACAAATTCAGACCAAAACCTCGTACTAACTTTGGCAAAATGCCTAATAATTTTAATATTCCAAAAAAATTCAATCGCAGGGTATATAGTAATAATCGCTATAATAATAATAATAATAATAATAATAATAATAATAGTAGTCAATACTATAGTAACAATCATAATCCTCGAGTTAATTCAAATAATTCACGATTTAACTCTTATTCAGATAGACCCCAGTATAGTCATAATAATAATAATGGTAGCAATAACCTCCAAAATAGGCCTACTTGCCAATATTGTTCAAAATTTGGACATACGGCTCGAACATGTTTCCAGATACAGCCAAAAAACGGTTAAGCCCACAGCCGCTCTCACGAACGGCTGATGTTATGACCTTGGCTCTCATACCTGCCTTCACCAATTCTGATAATTTGTTAGTAAATTTAAGAATTGGCAAAAAATATATTCGTGCCCTTGTCGACACTGGAGCTGGTCACAGCCTAGTGGATTCCAGTTTTTGTCGAAATAAGAACCTTCAGCATTCCAACATTATTTTATAATCTCTGACTAACCAAGTAATACTTAATTATGGCATCACGTCCCTTCATTTGCATGCGGACAATGTCAAAAATTCCTAATTTTCTGGCGAATTCATACTTTCGCAATTAAAAGGCAATTTCCAAGTAATACTTGTAGAAACGTTCTTACAGGGCAATCATTAATTTCCGCACCGTATCTAACACTTAATAAATCCGACTTTAGTACTAATCGCTAAGTTCACTGAAATCCCTAGTCACTAGCCACAATATTTCTGTGCCACCTCGCGCAGAAATAACACTTGAAATAACATACTTGACATAATCTCTTGAAATTATTCTCATTCTATCACACTTCTCAACCTATTCTCAACTCTACAAACTACACCACATGTATATATTAGTATATATTAACCATATAGTTAACAAACTTATGAACTATATAAGAATAAAAAAAAATTGCATGTAATCAATTAATTAGTCTTAAGAACAAAAATGTATATTACTTACAATAATTTATAAATTATTTTGTTTTGCAGAAATCAAGATGACCAAGTGAATTTGTTATTATTTTTAATATGTGTTAATATTAATATTTTTTTTTATATATTGTATTTACCTAATTAATTAATTTTTTTCAGTTCGCCTTAAAAGGAAATTAAATAATTTGTATTATTCTTGTACTTGTCTGTCATTTGTATTTTAATGTTATATTTTTATAATACTTATTGTTTTCTTGTATTGTTCAAGGTTATATTCAACTCATCTAGAAAACGCAAAACAGTTGAAAGAACTCATAGCTATAGAAACGGCCGAAATACTTGCACATACCCCTCAAGATATATATTCCATCTTTACCTCTTAGCTTAATAATTTTTACACTAATATTTGTTGAAATTTAAATTTGTTTAACCTCTCTTTTGCAGATCCAAGAATCTTCGTCGACTGCACCATTGCATGTGCATGAATGTTATTGCATGCGCTTGAATTTAATTGCATGAAAATTTCATGTTATAATTGCATGAATAGTCAACATTGCACGTTATTTGTTAGAATTTTATCATATAAATTTATGTATAACTCTGTATGATTATTTTCAGATACACAAGATTTCACTAAAGGAAAAGATCTTCATCTTCTCATACCCTTTGCGATCGTATAATCCTTCCTTATCCCTGAGCGCTTATTAAATGAATATATATATATTTCTTTTTATATTATTGTATATTTATGTTAATTATTTTGAAATACTTAAGAGTTTTTTTTGTCCATATAGAGTTAATTCAAGAAAGTACATACACACCTACAGTACCGACTTGTCTACACTGATCATCTAGTCTACCCTTGCCAGTCACATCTTCATCAGCAACACTGTCACTCGCCAAGCAGTGTTCGCCTATCAGCCTACCACCACAGCAACGCTCACCCACTCACGCAGCGTTCGCTCGAGTAGAAGATATTAAAACACCACAGCAACGCTCACACATCCAAGCAGCGTTTGCCGCAGAAGAAGATGAATGCAGCCTACAACACACGGCCACCTTGCAGAAGTTACACACACGCCTCTCGATAACTTCCAAGCCTCTACAACTCCGGACTATCTCCCAAATTTTTCGTGCCGAAAAATTTCTCCAGGAGGGAGGATAATGTAGTGGAAGGACGAAATCAAAAAATAATAGTTTTTAAAAATAATTTAGAATATTTTATAATTATCTCAAATTAAGAAAAAGATTGACATTCCATTGCAAAAGGGCTAGCCAGGTATACAAGTCCAGTTACTGGTACGGTACAAGAACAATTATGGCATTGTATTACCCCCTTCTCCACACAGGGGAGGAATTGAAGAAACAAAGAGAAGAGATATTAAAAAGACAGACTAGTGCTACCAATCAAGGTGGAAACATCGAAACACTACTTCAGGAATCGCTCTCTAAATATCTGTGCCAGTTTCACAATAAATTAAATAAGTTTATAATATCAAATAAGTTGTAGTTATTATTTTAACAGAATATAATTATTTATAAAACAGTGGTGACTTCTTAATTATTCTTATTACTTCTATCTCAAACATAATTACAAGCCGCATTATTATACAATACCGCTCGTGCAGCATACTACAAATACACATCACACCAATACATTACATTGGTGCCAGCTGTTTGGGATATTTTCAACCAGAATCCACAAATTAACAAGTACGTAAAATTTCCAATTTAATAAAACTATCCATCAGATAATTTTATTAACTTTTAAATTATTTTCTCAGCGGAAATAATATTTTTATTAAATATTTCCCATTATTGAATTTCTAGTGAATTTCATTTTTAAATTTTTGTAATTGTACCACTTGTACCTCAATCCCTTGTGAATTTTGAATTTATGAGTGTACCTAATAGATCCCAAATTATAAAGATATTACGGGATAATAACCTTTCTGTTCGAGGCAATTTACTCCAATTACGTAGACGTCTTGAAAAATATAATCTTTCCCCAAGTAATTCATTCAATTCCAAAATGTATAAGGTAAATGGACAAGACATGGGCATCGACGCTGCTGTAGAATATTTACTTGCGCAGCAGCAATTAGCAAATCCTCCAATTAATAATCAACCTAGTCCCTTAAGGAATTTGCAATTAATCAATAGCTTACCTACCTTCGATGGCGAAAATTCAGCCAAAGTGTCCGATTTCCTAGACCAAATTAGCCATTGTGCTAGTCTTTCTGGCTGGGACGACGCTGCTAAATTAGAAATATTAGTACTTAGGCTCTCAGGTTCTGCAAAAATATTTTACAGAAGGCCGAATTACAACGCCAGGGTACAATTATAACGTATCCTCTAATTTCAGAGCGACTTCTAGCCCGATTTCTTAAAGAGAAAACACCCCTAGTCCTCTTACAACAGATGACTAATATTCAGTCTCTACCTACAGAGTCTCCTGAAACTTTCGCGGATAGGATTAGACATATCCAATCCGCCATTAGTACCGCAGAACCTTCACCTTTTATAATATGGCCATTCGGAAAGCGAAAAGGGACTTGTGGAGGAAGCTCTGTGAAGAAGTCGAAACGACCTCGGAAGGGCTAAGCTCCACAAGATATTATCTAAGGTGCCGGTTAATCCAATCGGAAACCAGATGGTGACTTTACGGAGTACGAAAGAGATACTCTGGAATTGTTGATCCAGACGCACTTTCCGGACTCACGGGTGGCGCTAGTGAAAAGGACCGACGAGGACTTGGGGGATCTCGGTCTTCGGCGGGGGCCAGGGAGGACTGGTCACGCATAGCAAGGTAAAGTGGGTAGTTAACCACTTTAAACCATATAAGTCACCAGGACCTGATGGAATTTTCCCTGCCCTACTACAGAAGGGCGGGAAACACTTACTCCTACACTATGCATGCTGATGAGGGAAGTTTGGCTCTCAACCTTATTCCTAGAGCATGGAGGTTTGTAAGAGTTCTATTCATACCGAAGCCTGGACAGAGAACGCACTCCCATGTCAAGGCATATAGACCGATCAGTCTTTCCTCATTTATATTGAAAGTTCTGGAAAAACTGGTGGACCTGCAAATTAGGGAGGTGGTGCTGGGGACATCCTCTGCACCCTGCACAGCATGCCTACTAGTCAAGGGAATCCTGTGAATCGGCCCCCCATTCTCTTGTTGGAGATTTGGAGGTGTCGGTACATGGCAGGGAAACAGCTGCAGGCGTGTTCTTGGACATTAACGGAGCGTTCAGCAACACGACCTTCTGCTCAATTACTCAGGCGTTAGAGAGGCGCGGTATCAGTAGACCCATTGTCAGATGGATCGACAGCGTGCTTAAAACTCGGAGGATTGTAGCAAGCCTATGTTAAGATTCGCTAGAGTTACACCCACAAGGGGCAACCCGCAGGGGGGGGTTCTTTCCCCGCTTCTGTGGTGCATGGTTGTGGATGAAGTTTTGGAGGAGCTTAGTGGCACTGAATGCTCCGTGCTGGGCTACGCCGATGATATAGTGGTGGTAGCCAGGGGCAAGCAGCACCCATAGTCGGGGAGCTCCTACAAGAGGCGCTTAGGCGTACAGAACGATGGTGCAGCAGAGTGGATCTTGGGGTAAATGCACAGAAAACCACTCTAGTACCATTTACCAGGAGGAGGGACAGTGAGGTATATAAGACACTGTCCTTCTTCGGGAGGATATTGGGTGTGGCAGATAGAGTGAAGTACCTGGGAATTATCCTGGATACTAAGCTCACATGGAACGCACATCTAGAATATATAGTGCAGAAAGCTAAGAAGTCTCTATGCTGTGCTACACGGGCCTGTGGGAAGTCATGGGGGTTAACTCCAAGCATGACCCATTGGTTATATACTCGGGCCATCATACCTGTCATAACGTATGGCGCGGTAGTATGGTGGCCTAAAACGGAGCAGGAGACAGCCAAGAAGTGCCTCAGTGGAGTACAGAGGCTGGCGTGCCTGCTTATTACGGGCGCTTTCAGAAGTGCTCCGACAGCTGCGCTGGAGGTGCTGCTGGGCTTAGCACCGCTGCACCTGTTAGTGCAAGCGGAGGCGTGGGCCAGTGCACACAGATTGCGCAACAGTGGTCTTTGGAGGCAGGGAGATTCCTTAGCCAAGCTCTTGGACATATTGCTATAGATCAACCTGGGTCCAGTGTTAAGCATGGCCCAGGATAGCATATGTCCAACATATAACTTCGAGGTCCATTCCGGGTGTTCCTAGGCTCTAGGGCGGAATGGTCCAAGGGGTGGGAAAAACGCTACCGGACAGGACCTCTGTGGTTCACAGATGGTTCTAGGATGGATTGGGGAAATGGAGCAGGAGTGTATGGAATGAGCCCGCAGGTACGTATTGAGAGGCTGCTGGGCAAGTATTCCACTATATTCCAGGCTGAAGGTTTTGCCATTAAGGTCTGTGCCTGGGAGAACCTGCGTAGAGCCCCACGGGGCAAGGTTGCAAGGACAGTCAGGCCGCACTGAAAGCCCTAGAGCCTAGAGGCTTGCAGAACTACCTCATCTCTAGTGAAGGAATGTCATGAGGCATTGGTGAGACTCTCCAGGCACAATGAGGTACAGTTGCTATGGGTGCCTAGGCATGCAGAGATTGAGGGGAATGAGACAGCTGATCAACTGGCCAGGAACGGGGAAAATACTCCGTTCATTGGTCCAGAGCCGGTCCTGGGGATAACTGGCGGAGCGATTCGTGTAGCGATTAGAGAGTGGTATCGCAGGAAGCATGAATAGCTCTGGAGGGGGAGCCCAGGATGTTGCCAGGACTTTGTAAACGAAGGACCCAAATGACTCTTAGTCTGAGTAGGAGCCAGATTTCTCTGGTGACGGGACTAAATAGTCCCGTAAATACGGGTCATGGGAGGTTCAGGAAACTTCTGTATAAGGTAGGGCTCATTAGAGCGGAACCCTTGTGCAGATTATGTCAGGAGGAGAAGGAAACGGCCCCCCACCTGTTGTTTGATTGCTTTGTAATAATTAAGTTGAGGTAGCAGTGGTAGCGCGCTGGACTAGCAACGCGGAGATCACGGGTTCGAATCCAGTCGTGCTGCCCTTAGATTTTCTCTTTTTAGGAGCCCCTACAGCCCACTGTCCGGTGATGGACAGTGTTGTCTTTAACGGGAGAACACTGTCCGGAGGCCGGCAGTGCACTGGAGGCTCCGGGTGCAATGACCACAGAATTTAGAGGACGCCTTAATAAAAAAAAAAAAAAAAAAATAGTTGAGGTAGGAGACCTTTGGTACATTGCGACCTGAGGAGATAGTAGCTCAAAATGACCTAGTGGTGAAGGTCCTCAAACTTCTTAAGGAGGGAATGTTTGTCTACTAGGAAATAGCGGGAATGGCACAATAAGCCTCTGTTGGCTGCAGTGCCGGGATATAGCCCACCCGACGTGGTAATAATAATAATCATCATTATCTACATGATATTAATTACAATTAAATGTGATGCCAAAATTCCCAATTTAAAGGAAATGCAACTTTACTGAACAGTTTTGTTTTAGTTTTTGCGACTTTCTCCATAAAGATACCAACTAATTTCATTAAATTTGTTATGCTAACCCTACAGTGGAAAAGGTGAAAAGTTTTCGCCCTAGTTGTGAAAATGATTTTTTTTTATTTTAAAAGTGCATTTATTTCTCAAAGTAGTCCCCCTTTAGTTTCCATACCTTTGCCCAACGTTTCTCCAATAACTGGATTCCGTCCCTGAAGTGCGATTCAAAACATACATTTACCGCTGCTATCACCTCTTCATTTGACCCAAAATTTTTTTCAGCCACAAATTTCTTAAGGTTTGGGAATAGATGAAAGTCAGAACGAGCCAAATCTGGAAAATAGGGAGGATGTTCCAACAATTCATACTTCAAATCGCTAATTTCCCCATTGCCAAGGCGCCTTTGCGGGTGCATTGTCCTGGTGGGAGAAGGTTTTTTTCCTTTTCTAAACCAGACCTTTCCTCTCTAATTTTTCTCATCTAGCTAGTCAAGAAGATTTGCGTAGTATTCCCCATTAATTGTTTGACTCTTTGGCAGATAGTCAATTAAAAGAATCCCTTTGGAATCCCAAAAACACTAGCCATAACCAAACCAGCCGATGCAATTGTCTTTGCTTTCTCCGGTGCAGAGCTACCGGCTTCTACCCACTGCCTGGACTCAGGTGTAAAGTGGTGAGCCCTCATTTCATCATATGCATGTTAATAGAATGAAGTATCTTTAGAAACAGATGAAATCCATTACGGCGCAGAAATTGGTTGGATTCTTCTTAAAACGGCACAAACATTGCTGAGAAACTCGATTCCTCATTTGTTTGTGATCAGCATTTAACAAATGCTGCACCCATTTTGCACAAAACTTTCTCATACTGAGTTCTTCGTGTAAAATATGCCGCACCCTTTCTTTTGAGATGCATACAGCCTAAGCTACCTCAGACACCTTTAATTTGTTTTTGAGACAGGAGCCGTGCTTTCCTCAAAAATATTAAAATTTTATAAAGTTAAGATTCTCCGATTCATGTAAATTGAAGCAACACCTAGTATTATATTTTGAAGAGAATTAGGCAATTATACGCTGAATTACTGCAAGGCCGCTGCATTTGCAGTATTGTTACTTTTAAAGGATGAAGACATTGAAAAGAAAACAAAAGTGTCCATGAAAAGAAAGAGACGGGTATGGGTTCGTGAGTGGATTGCGAATACGGAGAAGGGGAGTTTTCGGAAATCTACTCATGGAACTGAGATGTGAAGACCCGGTAGTTACAAAAATATTGTTGGATGTCTGCTGCAGACTTTGATTTTAACTGTCACTAGTGAATCCGAAAGACACACTAATGCTAAATCCATTTCTTCAGTGGAAAAACTGGCAATTACCTTAAGGTATTTGGCACCAGGTTAGTACAATGATTATTTACCACGCTCTTAATTGTCAATTAGTTTTGCAATGTTCTTACATATTCGCCTATTTACAGGGGACAGTTCCACTCATTAATGTATTTGTTCAGGGTGTTAGTGTGCACTATTTCTAAAATAATTTCGGAAGTGTGCTCTGCAATATATACTACCCTGAATAATGAATATATACAGTTAAGAAGCTTTTGGTTATTTCACATTCTTTAATATGCATGTTAATAGAATGAAGTATCTTTAGGGACAGATGAAATCCATTACAGTGGACCTATTAGTAGTTCCATATATTAACTACCCTAATTTTTAATTCCTCTATTGATGAGAATTACCTGCACAATTGCATACCATATACTTAGAAATAAATAAAAAACAAAGACATTGAAAAGTACTATTATAGGACTATTATAGTGCTACTTTCTTCAAGAATAGTACTTTCAACGATCATTGTAATATATAATAAACGGCAAATCTTTTAGTACCATCAAATCACATGCAAAAAAGCTTCTTCACTTAGTTATTAAGGTAATGTAATTATAATTATGCCTTTTAGGTTATACTGTATTTTAAAAAAGTTATTTTTTTATCTATATTTTTATCTTATAAATAAAGAAAATATAGAACGAGAATCAAAACACAAATACAGTTATAGCTGCAAATATAAGATTCACAAGGTTTACAGAATTTGTATTTAACTCCCATAATTGTGATCGGCAAAATCACAATCGCTTTATATAATGTACATGTTTTGTGCTCATAAATTTAAAATAAACACCGGGCATATTTTTCTTGAAAGAGAACACAAGCAAAACGAAGGTGACTCAATACACAGCACTATAGAGAACACGGCACTGTTTATACAACTGAACAATGTTATACCATAGTTAGAATGACCTGCAAAAAACCTAATATCGTTAAAGAATGAATAAAGAAAATTCTGTAAACTTAAAAGATCTTTTAGTACAAACTACAAAAAAGTTGGGAGAATGATACACAAAAGAAAGAAAAACTTTTACTTTGTCCTGGGACAATCCCTTACAGATAACAAACAAAAATGAACATAAATTACAATAAGCTCTCTATAAGTAAAAGTGATATACACAGCATTTAAATGCAATAAATAAATTAAAATTGACTCTTTAATTAGAAGCGTCATCTATGAAGTAATTGTACAATTCATTTTTAAACGAAACTATTGTTCTTGTATGAATTAAAGTAGAAGGTAAAGAGTTACAGAAAAGAGAGGATTGCATAACAAATGAATTTTTGTAAGTGGCTGTTCTGTATGGTGAGATATAACATTTAGTATCAACAGCTCTGGTATTTCTTAAATCTAATTGGCCCTAACTAATGAACAATTTAAATAAATATTCGGGACATTGATTTTTTTTTACAAGTATAAACTGTGGTAATATTAGGTGAATATATAAAGGGGTTACACTTCTTGCATCGACTGTATATCGATTATGGAGGGAGGTAGATCGATTGAGGACGAACTGTTAATTGGTATTGAACAGGGCAGCCATTAGTTTTTGAGCAGTTGTGTTTGAGTCAGTGTACGTGTAGCTAGATATGGTGTTGTGTTATCGAGTTTTAGAAATAAAAGATATAGTTTTTACTTTCCAGTGTTTTTTACTTATTACCCGGTTCAACAGATAGAGAAACTTACTACAAAACAAAAAAATACTTCCTTCTGTACACAATATTCAACCATTAATTAAGAAAAATAATATGAGGATTAATATGTTCATCTCTTCTTACATTTAAAATAAAGAGAACACAAGAAGTCATTGATCCTTGCAGTTTTAAGTTCAATTTAGCAGTAAATCACTAGACACTAACGAACAGTAATCAAGATGCGGAAATATAAGTGTGGTATTCAACTGTTTTTTTAGTGAAATAAGTAGAATGTTCTTATTGTATTTGGGCTGGCAAAAAGTGTTAGAAATGTCACCTAACGTGATTATTCCAAGATTAAGTATTGGTAACAATGACACCCAAACATTTAACAGAATCTACATAAGGAATAGAAACCTGATCTATTGTTTGGACCATTCATTAATGAATATACATCAGAATTGACTTGAACTATACTCCAATTCATACAATACACAGTGAAAGATTTATACAGATCAGACCACTCACAATTCTTGTAATTGTACAGAAAATTGTTTACAATCTGTAATTACAATATTTTTACCAGTTGCACGGGAAACTTCAAAACAATATTTAATTTGAATTAGACCGTGATTTGAAAGAAATAGAAATGGATGTTGACAATGTTCCAGAACTTTATCGTCATCATCAATTATGAAGAGATCAAGTATGTGAAGAGGCAGTATGTTGGGTAGATAGAAATATGGAATTTCCTGCAAAAAAAGAATTATATTATTGTAATGAATATTATTTATGTATGTGTGTATTTATAAATAGCATATATAACAGCTTTTAATTTTATCACTTTGATTTCAGACACCTACAGCTACAAGCAAGTGGGAAGAAATAGCAAAACCTTTCGAGCAACGACGGAACTTTGCAAACTGTATCGGTGCCCTTTATGGGAAGCACGTTGTTATAAAGAAATCTCCCCATGCTGGGAGTCTCTACTTCAATTATAAGAAATGTTACAGTGTTGTGTTGATCCCGACTAAAAATTTTGTACGTCAATTTGGGAGGCAATGGAAGGAATACCGATGGAAGAATATTCCATGGCTGTAGTCTAGCGAAAGCACTAGAAGGAGGGCTGTTATAATATCCCGAGACACATTACCAAATGGTTTACTCTGTGCCTTATGTTATATGATTCTGTCACTAGCCAAGAGGCTTTACACCTGAAACCATATTCGCAGAAAAATCTGAAGGGTTCAGAAAGAATTTTTAATTGCAAGACCAATTTCTGAGAATGTGTTTGGAATAAGGACGGCTAGATTAAGAATTTTGCGAAGTCATACTGAATTGAGTCCTGATAAAACTGCAACAGTGGTTTTGGTAAGATGTGCTCTGCATAATTTCTTGTTGGGTCCATCCATCAATACCTATGCAGCCTGTGCAGATTTTGTCAGAGAAAATGGAAGAGTTTTAACAGAAGGGCAGTGGCGAAATGAAGAAAACTTCCTAAATGGAACATCTCTATTGCCACTTGCTACATTAGCTGCAAAGCCAATCAAAGCAGGACACACGAGACATTTCCAAACATATTTTATGACAGATGGGGAAATACGATGGCAGTACAAACATCTGTAAAATAGTGCAAATGCAATTAACCTCCTCCTGCTGTTCGTAATTTACAGGAATGGAATATAAAAGTTATTTTTAAAACTAAAAATTAATTCGCTTTAGTGAGTCACTAATTTTAAGATAAATTTCGTGAAAAATTTTGAACGTTATGAATTGATAAATGAGAGTTATTATTGATCGATATTTTTAAAAATTCTATATGATTTTTATATAAAAGTAAAAATTAATTGTGAACATTTTTCATATTTCAACGAAAATTAATTATTACTTATATTAATTAATTAATTATGATATAAATTGTTTAATTTTTTCAATGTGGAGAAGAAAACATGAGAATTTGATTTGTAAATCTTCAAAAACTTTTAATTTGAATTTATCCATGCAAAAAAAAGAGAATATTTTCTTTTTATGTCTACATGTTCAACGAATTTTAAACATATAAAGATTTGGTGCAAATACATGTATTTTTTGTTTGTCTAAATTGTTCATTTTTCCACCTCTTTTTGATTGTTAAAGTTTTCAATGAAAAATTAGGCAAAACCGGAAAATCTACTGGAAAATTTCAGCATGTTTATCTCATTTGACTCAGCACAGAAATTGATGTTATTTCGACAATCTTAAACTTTCGTTTCGTTGTCAATAAATGAAATTGAGTTTTATTTTTGAATGAAACATTTTCCGCTCATGGAGTAACCGTTATTTGTGATAGATTTATTTTGTCTCAGAAATATGATTTTTGATAGTTGGCTAGAAAATAAAAGTTCAATCTCAATATAAATAAAAAAATTATTTTTATATACAAAAAATCAAAATCAAAATCGTAGTATGATTTTTTGCAAAATACAAATAATTATTGATTTCAATCCCTGGTAATTTATTATGCGTTCATGTATTGTTGATATTACTAAATACAACCGGGTTAAAAGTATCTTAAAACAATTGTAGTATGTTCTTCTGTAAAGTGAACATTTGGGAATTGCTCAAACTAAGAAATGCATATATTATCTGAGATGCATATATTATAAAGGTCGAGTAGAATGCTTGCATATGTATATGTGGTCTATATACAAATATCATATATATATATATATATATATATATATATATATACACTCAGGGACAAAAAACCGGACACCTGTAGTTATTTGTTTATCTTCTTTAATAATTAGGTACAAATGTTAACAATGATCTTTGAGCTCAAACTAATCATTGCAGACTAGTTGTTTACCATTTATCGGTGATACTTATTCTTTTAAAGTGTTTAAAACGGGTTTAGATTTTTTATTTTTTTCTTGAGTCAGCTTATCAAGTAAGTTTTTTAATTTTTTCAAATGATATTGTTTGATTAAACATAAATTTTTGCAAAAATTTAATTAAATTGACTTTTTCCCCTAAAAGGATGGTTTTAAGTCGTGAAGACCTTGCCCGGGCAGATGCTTTGGCCAACGAAGGGCGTAGCGTATGGTACATCGCTCAAGTCATAGGTGAGCCGCGCTCTACCATCCACGATGGCCTTCAACGACTTAGGACCACCGGAAGTCTCGATCGAAGAGAAGGTAGCGGTCGATCGCGATGTACGACGCCTAGAGACGATCGTTTTATTACTCTTACAGTATTACGAAATCGTCATGTGACCGCTCCCGAGATACGTAGCGAACTACAAAAGGTCCGCAATGTCAGGGTGAGCTCTCGGACAGTCATTAGAAGGCTTCAAGAGAATAACTTAGTCTCTAGGCGTCTCGCATCAGGTCCTCTTCTACTGGAGAGGCATCGAGTAGAAAGGAGACTTTTTGTAAATCAGTATCTCCATTGGACACTTGAGCAATGGGGGGGCTGTTCTCTTCACAGATGAGTGCCGGTTTGCTTTGTGGCAATCAGATTACCGGGAACGTGTTTGGAGAAGACCTGGTGAGCGCTATGCTTCATGTACCATGCGAGAATCCCAACCTTTTCAGAGGCAGTCAATTATGGTATGGGGTGGAATCAACACCCAAGCCCGTACCGAACTAATTACTATACAGAATGGATCTTTGACTGCTAGACGGTACATTGATGAGATTCTTCAGGAAGCTGTGGTCCCATTTGCTCCATTTATTGGGGATAACTTCGTGTTAATGCAGGATAATGCTCGACCGCATGTTGCTCGAATTGTTACCCATTACTTGGAGGGTGTCCCAATTACTGCAATGAATTGGCCAGCACGTTCTCCAGACATGAATCCCATTGAAAACTTATGGGACATGTTAAAGAGACGCCTCAGGCAACTTCCGTCACCCCCAACTAATGTTCATCAGCTACAAACTGCTGTTGGTGAGTTATGGGATGCTGTTTCACCATATGAAATTCAGTCGCTTATTTACTCGATGCCTAGGAGACTGGAAGCCCTCCGAAGGTCCAGAGGAGGTAATACGCGGTATTGGAAATCAACAAGGTAATAATTGTTACTTAAATTTCAATTTATCACTATAAAGATTTTCCGATGTTTACATAATTTTTCTGTAACTTATGAATTTCTGATCTGATTGCATTAAAATTAACTTATTAAGTAATTATTACATGCGTTATAATTAATACATAGATAAAAAATTGGAATTAAACAAATAAATACAAGTGTGCGGCATTTTTTATTTTAAATATAAGTGTCCGGTTTTTTTTGGTCACTGAGTGTATATTACATATATTATATATATGGTATATAACATGATATATATATATATATATATACTATATATATATGTGACATGTGTATGTGTATATACAATATACACATGCTAAGTATATAAGTGATATATATATGTGGTGTATATATGTATGGTATATATCTTGTATATGTATGTACTGTAATATATATAGTATAATATATGCATATACATACAACATAGTTACAAATATTATAAAATATGCTTAATATGCTTATGTGTATTTAATTTTTATTATTTCAATCACTTAATTTAAATTGGGTTAGCTTGAAATCGTTATTTAATTTAATTTTAAAGTTATTCTGATTATTTAATTGTCAAGTGAATCTCCCTCCAACAACAGAGTTTAAAAATTAGACCCCTACGTGTTGTTTCCATTTTAAGGAAAATTTGTCCCTTTAACAACCCAAACACGTGTTCCTTTTTCCACCCAGTTACCGTCACCCATACCCTCTTGACCTAGTTTAAGAGTTATGACAATACAATTAAGTTTGAAAATACAATTAAAAAGACCAATCAGTGTATAAATTGAATTTGCTCTGTGCAAGTCTGTGTTATTACACTGTCTGTCAAACGCATCCTGAAGATGGACGAACGCCCGAAACCGGTCGATGTCCACAAAATGAAGCAGGCTACCACGGAAAATGTCTCTGATAAATAAAGACAACACCCCATACAACAAACGAACCAATTCAGTAGAAAAACTCTACTGCAAAATCTGCCAGCCACATTCACTGGGCAAACTTCACAACAATTAGAAAAAAAGGATGAAACAACAACCGACAGACATTAACAACAAATAACAACACTGCCATTTCACATCACGCTTCACGCTCAACCACACCTTCAACACTAACAGTCCAACATTTTTCTTATCCCTCCCACCTTTTAGGTTTTTTAAATTTAAAAAAAAATACTCTCTCTTCATTTCAGTCTCAACGTTAGTAGATATAATTTACCGGTTCTAGGTGCATTTTTTTTGAGCCCCAGGCACTTATGAATTTACGCCCGAAGGCAGGGGTCTGGCGCGCGGCTACAAAATTACGATGAGACCCCCATCTGATTTTTAACCAGGGGAAAAAAAATATTTTTGAGCCGGGAGATGGCATGCGAGGCATGCGGCTATGTTTTATAATATTTAGCTAGAAACATTCTAAGGACTGTAATATTGTTTTTGAGCCGGGAGATGATACACACGACATGCGGCTATGTTTTATAATATATAGCTACAAAAATTAAATATATTATCATCTAATACTATGAATAAAGACTGTTTTTTTTATGTAATGTTAGAAATATTCTAAGGACTTTATTATCATTTTTGAGCCGCGAGATGACATACAAGACTAGCGCTAATATTTTATAAAATTTAGCTAAAGACTTTAATATTTTTTGATATTTTGTTCATGTTTAAATTATGTTTTCACTTATAATATTTTAGATAAACACATTCTAAGGACTTCAATACTGATTTTGAGCCGTGAGATGTCATCCAAGTCTATGGCTAATATTTTATAATATTTAGCTACAAACATTAAATAAATTATCATTGAATACTATGAATAAAGACTTAATATTTTTTGATATTTTGTTCATGTTTACACTTATAATATTTTAGCTAAACACATTCTAAGGACTTTAACATTGTTTTTGAGCCGTGAGATGGCATACAAGACTAGGGCTAATATTTTATAATCTTTAGCTAAAAACATTAAATAAATTATCATTCAATACTATGAATAAAGACTTTGTTTTTTTTATGTATTGTTAATAACATTCTAAGGACTGTAATATTGTTTTTGAGCCGCGAGATGGCTTCCAAGTCGTGAGCAAACATTTTATAATATTTAGCTAAGGACTTTAATATTTTTTGATATTCAATACTTTGTGTATTTTTATGGATTCAGTTCATGTTTACACTTATAATAATTAGCTAAACACATTCTAAGGACTTTAACATTGTTTTTGAGCCGTGAGATGGCATACAAGACTAGGGCTAATATTTTATAATCTTTAGCTAAAAACATTAAATAAATTATCATTCAATACTATGAATAAAGACTTTGTTTTTTTTATGTATTGTTAATAACATTCTAAGGACTGTAATATTGTTTTTGAGCCGCGAGATGGCTTCCAAGTCGTGAGCAAACATTTTATAATATTTAGCTAAGGACTTTAATATTTTTTGATATTCAATACTTTGTGTATTTTTATGGATTCAGTTCATGTTTACACTTATAATAATTAGCTAAACACATTCTAAGAACTTTATTATCATTTTTGAGCCGCGAGATGAAATACAGAACATGCGGCTAAGATGTGTAATATTTAGCTTGAAACATTTTAAGGACTTTAATAATGTTTTTGTGCCTAAGTCGTGGGGTATGTTTTTATAATATTTAGCTAAGGACTTTAATATTTTTTGATATTATCATCCAATACGATGAACAAATACTTTGTTTTTTATGTATTGTTAGAAACATTCTAACAATAATTTTTAGTCTAATAATAATTAATAATAATAATTGTCTTTAATAATGTTTTTGAGCCGCGAGATGACATACAAGACTAGGGCTAAGTTGTGTAAAATTTAGCTTGAAACATTCTAAGGACTTTAATATTGTTTTTGAGCCGTGAAATGTCATCGAAGTCGCGGGCTAATATTTTATAATATTTAGCTAAAGACTTTAATATTTTTTGATATTTTGTTCATGTTTAAATTATGTTTACACTTATAATATTTAGCCAAACACATTCTAAGGACTTTAACATTGTTTTTGAGCCCTAAGATGGCATACAAGACTAGGCTAAGTTTTTATAATATTTAGCTTGAAACATGTTAAGGACTGTAATATTGTTTTTGAGCCGTGAGATGACATCCACCTCGAGGGCTTTAATAATTTAGCAAAGGACTTTAATAATTTCTGATATTATCATACAATACGATGAACAAATGCTTTGTGTTTTTTAGGTACTGTTAGACTACACTATGAACAAAGACTTTGATTTTTTTATGTATTGTTCTAAGGACATTCTAAGGACTTTAATATTTTTGTTAAGGCGTGAGATGACATCCCAGGACTAGGGCCAAATATATTATCATCCAATACCATAAACAAAGACTTTGTTTTTATTATGTAATGTTGGAAACATTCTACGGACTGTAATATTTTTCTTGAGCCGTGAGATGCATCCAAGACTGGGGCTATGTTTTTATAATATATAGCTAAACACATTTTAAGCAGTTTAATATTGTTTTTTAGCCGTGAGATGTGACATCCAAGTCGCGGGCTAAGTTTTTATAATATTTAGCAACAAACATTAAATATATTATCATCCTATACTATGAATAAAGACTTTGTTTTTTTTTTCATGTATTTTTAGAAACATTCTAAGGACTGTAATTTTTTTGTTGAGCTGTGAGATGCATCCAAGACTGGGGCTATGTTTTTATAATATTTAGCTACAAACATTAAATATATTATCATCTAATACTATGAATAAAGACTTTGTTTTTTTTATGTATTGTTAGAAATATTCTAAGGAAGTGAATATTTCTGTTGAACCGCGATATGACAAACAAGACTAGACAATTCTATCATCCAAACAAAATTAAATAGACGGCCAAAATTCCAAGTTTTAAGACAAAATTAGTAAACCGGAAGTGCGCTTTTACTGAAAAGTTTTTTTCAGTTTTCGACGAATTTCATTAAATTTGGTACACAAACTATATTATTATTAATAGTCTTTATTACAAATAATGAAAAAAAAAATAATTGAACTTCCAAAGACACCAACATGGTCACAGACCGTCGGTGGAGACACAAACTATAATGTCAATTATAATTTTGAAAACTGGAGTAAAAAAAAGTTGTGTGAGTGTTTCACACCAGATTTTTTTAGGCCAAAGACAATTCTTATGGAATGATATTATTATATAATTATAAATACTGATGGCAGGAATATTAATATTAAAAATTATAAATAGTAAAACTAAAGAAGTTTTTAAATTCAATTGATATAATGTCAATTATCATTTTGAAAACTGGAGTAAAAGAAAGTTGTGTGAGTTTTCACACCAGATTTTGTTTAGTTTTTTTTAGGACAAAGACAATTCTTATGAGTTTTTACATGTAAAAACAAAAAAATCCATCATCCTATGCACTTGCTCATGTAAAAACAAAAAAAAAATCCATCATCCTATGCACCTGCCTGATTGTACCGCATCCAGCGACCGCAAAGCGGATTCGACAATATTTGTATCCTACTTGTGCAGCGTTTTATCGGGGCTTATTGGAACTTTGCCGAGCGCCCTAGCTTACACGTTCGTCAAAATACCCACTTCTGGATAGCGAACTAGTCGGTTCCCCTGAGCTCCGAAGAGAATCAGAGGCTCTCCTCCTAGCCACTTACACATAGGCATGGTGCGAGGACTTAATTGGATTTGAGAAGAATAGCTAACTAGTCGGTTCCTCTGAGCTCTGAAGAGAATCAGAGGGTCTCCTCCTAGACATAGGACTTAATTGGATTTGAAAAAATAGAAATTAAACTTACCCTGAGTGTTGTGAAGACGAACAAAGCTGGAATTGTAATGTACATTACTCCACTATTAAATGAGGTCCCCACCAAACACCCACTTGTTAGAAATACAAAGCTAAGTAATAAACGATGAACATCCGGTGTGTGTGTGTATATATAAAAAGAAGATTGTAAATTTTATTGAAATAATTTTAACACATAATAAGATAAAATATAAAATAATAAGATAAAGTATGACTTGTTAGAAATAGCAGTAGAGTGAATCTCTAGAATTTCATTATACAAATAATTGCTATTACTAATACATATTTTAGTATTTGATTATTCATTTGATTATATGATTTTACATTTTCTAGTTTTTTTAATTTGTGTGGTACAATTATTATTTGTTTTATATCAGACAACTGGATTTCAGTCAATGATAATTGACATTATATCAATTGAATTTAAAAACTCCTTTAGTTTTACTATTTATAATTTTAAATATTAATATTCCTGCCATCAGTATTTATAATTATATAATAATATCATTCCATAAGAATTGTCTTTAGCCTAAAAAAAATCTGGTGTGAAACACTCACACAACTTTCTTTTACCCCAGTTTTCAAAATGATAATTGACATTATATCAATTGAATTTAAAAACTCCTTTAGTTTTACTATTTATAATTTTTAATATTAATATTCCTGCCATCAGTATTTATAATTATATAATAATATCATTCCATAAGAATTGTCTTTGGCCTAAAAAAATCTGGTGTGAAACACTCACACAACTTTCTTTTACTCCAGTTTTCAAAATTATAATTGACATTATAGTTCGTGTCTCCATCGACGGTCTGTGACCATGGTTGGTGTCTTTGGAATTTCAATTTTTTTTTTTTCATTACTTGTAATAAAGACTATTAATAATAATATAGTTTGTGTACCAAATTTAATGAAATTCGTCGAAAACTGAAAAAAACTTTTCAGTAAAAGCGCACTTCCGGTTTACTAATTTTGTCTTAAAACTTGGAATTTTGGCCGTCTATTTAATTTTGTTTGGATGATAGAATTGTCTAGTCTTGTTTGTCATATCGCGGTTCAACAGAAATATTCACTTCCTTAGAATATTTCTAACAATACATAAAAAAAACAAAGTCTTTATTCATAGTATTGAATGATAATTTATTTAATGTTTGTAGCTAAATATTATAACATATTTGCCCTAGTCTTGCATGTCATCTCACGAAATATTATAAGTGTAAAGATAATTTAATTTAAACATGAACAAAATACATAAAAATTCACAAAGCATTTGTTCATCGTATTGGATGATAATGTATTTAATGTTTCTAGCTAAATATTATAAAATATTAACCGTCGACTTGGATGTCATCTCACGGCTAAAAATCACTATAGAAGTCCTTAGAATGTTTCTAACAATAAATAAAAAAATCAAAGTCTTTGTTCATAGTATTGGATGATAATATATTTAGTGTTTCTAGCTGAATATTATAAAATCTTCGCCCTAGTCTTGAATGTCATCTCACGGGTCAAAAACAATATTAAAGTCCTTAGAATGTTTCTAGCTAAATATTATAATAACTTAGCCCCCTCGATGTCATCTCACAGCTCAACAGAAATATTAAAGTCCTTAGAATGTTTCTAACAATACATAAAAAAGACACAAAGTCTTTATTCATAGTCTTAGAATGTTTCTAACAATACATAAAAAAAAAAATCAAAGTCTTTATCCATAGAATGGGATGATAATATATTTAGCCACCAAGTCTAGGATGTCATCTCACGGCGCAAAAACAATATTATGGTCCTTAGAATGTTTCTAGCTAAATGTTATAAGTGTAAACATAATTTAATTTAAACATGAACATAAACATATAAAACACGAAGTATTTGTTCATCGTATTGTATGATAATATCAAAAAACATTAAAGTGCTTAGCTAAATATAATAAAATATTAGCCCTAGTCTTGTATGTCATCTCCCGGCTCAAAATCAATATTAAAGTCTTTCTAATGATTCTAGCTAAATATTATAATTGTAAACATAATTTAATTTAAACATGAACATAAACATAAAAAACACAAGTATTTGTTCATCGTATTGTATGATAATATATTTAATGTTTCGAGCTAAATATTATAAAAACTTAGCCCTAGTCCTGGTATGTCATCTCACGCCTCAAAAACAATATGAAAGTCCTTAAAATGTGTTTAGCTAAATATTGTATCTAACTATAAATAAATAAAAAAACAAAGTCTTTGTTCATAGTATTGGATGATAATATATTTAATGTTTCTAGCTAAATATTATAAAAACTTAGCCCTCGACTTAAAAAAAACAAAGTCTTTATTCATAGTATAGGATGATAATATATTTAATGTCTGTTGCTAAATATTATAAAAACTTAGCCCCCGACTTGGATGTCACATCTGACGGCTAAAAAACAATATTAAACTGCTTAAAATGTGTTTAGCTATATATTATAAAAACATAGCTCCAGTCTTGGATGCATCTCACGGCTCAACAAAAATATTACAGTCCGTAGAATGTTTCCAACAATACATAATAAAAACAAAGTCTTTGTTTATGGTATTGGATATTAATATATTTGGCCCTAGTCCTGGGATGTCATCTCACGGCTTAACAAAAGTATTAAAGTCCTTAGAATGTCCTTAGAACAATACATAAAAAAATCAAAGTCTTTGTTCATAGTGTAGTCTAACAATACCTAAAAAACACAAAGCATTTGTTCATCGTATTGTATGATAATATCAGAAATTATTAAAGTCCTTTGCTAAATTATTAAAGCCCTCGAGGTGGATGTCATCTCACGGCTCAAAAACAATATTACAGTCCTTAACATGTTTCAAGCTAAATATTATAAAAACTTAGCCTAGTCTTGTATGCCATCTTAGGGCTCAAAAACAATGTTAAAGTCCTTAGAATGTGTTTGGCTAAATATTATAAGTGTAAACATAATTTAAACATGAACAAAATATCAAAAAATATTAAAGTCTTTAGCTAAATATTATAAAATATTAGCCCGCGACTTCGATGACATTTCACGGCTCAAAAACAATATTAAAGTCCTTAGAATGTTTCAAGCTAAATTTTACACAACTTAGCCCTAGTCTTGTATGTCATCTCGCGGCTCAAAAACATTATTAAAGACAATTATTATTATTAATTATTATTAGACTAAAAATTATTGTTAGAATGTTTCTAACAATACATAAAAAACAAAGTATTTGTTCATCGTATTGGATGATAATATCAAAAAATATTAAAGTCCTTAGCTAAATATTATAAAAACATACCCCACGACTTGGGCACAAAAACATTATTAAAGTCCTTAAAATGTTTCAAGCTAAATATTACACATCTTAGCCGCATGTTCTGTATTTCATCTCGCGGCTCAAAAATGATAATAAAGTTCTTAGAATGTGTTTAGCTAATTATTATAAGTGTAAACATGAACTGAATCCATAAAAATACACAAAGTATTGAATATCAAAAAATATTAAAGTCCTTAGCTAAATATTATAAAATGTTTGCTCACGACTTGGAAGCCATCTCGCGGCTCAAAAACAATATTACAGTCCTTAGAATGTTATTAACAATACATAAAAAAAACAAAGTCTTTATTCATAGTATTGAATGATAATTTATTTAATGTTTTTAGCTAAAGATTATAAAATATTAGCCCTAGTCTTGTATGCCATCTCACGGCTCAAAAACAATGTTAAAGTCCTTAGAATGTGTTTAGCTAAAATATTATAAGTGTAAACATGAACAAAATATCAAAAAATATTAAGTCTTTATTCATAGTATTCAATGATAATTTATTTAATGTTTGTAGCTAAATATTATAAAATATTAGCCATAGACTTGGATGACATCTCACGGCTCGAAATCAATATTAAAGTCCTTAGAATGTGTTTATCTAAAATATTATAAGTGTAAACATAATTTATACATGAACAAAATATCAAAAAATATTAAAGTCTTTAGCTAAATATTATAAAATATTAGCCCGCGACTTCGATGACATTTCACGGCTCAAAAACAATATTAAAGTCCTTAGAATGTTTCAAGCTAAATTTTACACAACTTAGCCCTAGTCTTGTATGTCATCTCGCGGCTCAAAAACATTATTAAAGACAATTATTAATATTGATTATTATTAGACTAAAAATTATTGTTAGAATGTTTCTAACAAGACATAAAAAACACAAGTATTTGTTCATCGTATTGTATGATAATATATTTAATGTTTCTAGCTAAATATTATAAAAACTTAGCCCTCGACTTGGAGGACATCTCACGTCTCAATAACATTAATAAAGTCCTTAAAATGTTTCAAGCTAAATATTACACATCTTAGCCACATGTTCTGTATGTCATCTCACGGCTCAAAAATGATAAGAAAGTCCTTAGAATGTGTTTAGCTAAATATTATAAGTGTAACCATGAATAGAATCCATAAAAATACACAAAGCATTGAATATCAAAAAATATTAAAGTCCTTAGCTAAATATTATAAAATGTTTGCTCACGACTTGGAAGCCATCTCGCGGCTCAAAAACAATATTACAGTCCTTAGAATGTTATCAACAATACATAAAAAAAACAAAGTCTTTATTCATAGTATTGAATGATAATTTATTTAATGTTTTTAGCTAAAGAATATAAAATATTAGCCCTAGACTTGGATGACATCTCACGGCTCAAAATCAATATTAAAGTCCTTAGAATGTGTTTATCTAAAATATTATAAGTGTAAACATAATTTAAACATTAACAAAATATCAAAAAATATTTAAGTCTTTAGCTAAATTTTATAAAATATTAGCCCTAGTCTTGTATCTCATCTCGCGGCTCAAAAATGATAATAAAGTCCTTAAAATGTGTTTAGCTAAATATCATAAGTATAAACATGAACAAAATATCAAAAAATATTAAAGTATTTAGCTAAATATTATAAAATATTAGCCCTAGTCTTGTATGCCATCTCAAGGCTCAAAAACAATGTTAAAGTCCTTAGAATGTGTTTATCTAAAATATTATAAGTGTAAACATAATTTAAACATGAACAAAATATCAAAAAATATTAAAGTCTTTAGCTAAATTTTATAAAATATCAGCCCTATTCTTGTATGCCATCTCACGGCTCAAAAACAATGTTAAAAAAATGTGTTGAGCTAAAATATTATAAGTGTAAACATGAACAAAATATCAAAAAATATTAAGTCTTTATTCATAGTATTGAATGATAATTTATTTAATGTTTGTAGCTAAATATAAAATATTAGCCATAGACTTGGATGACATATCACGGCTCAAAATCAGTATTAAAGTCCTTAGAATGTGTTTAGCTAAAATATTATAAGTGTAAACATAATTTAAACATGAACAAAATATCAAAAAATATTAAAGTCTTTAGCTAAATTTTATAAAATATTAGCGCTAGTCTTGTATGTCATCTCGCGGCTCAAAAATGATAATAAAGTCCTTAGAATATTTCTAACAATACATAAAAAAACAAAGTCTTTATTCATAGTATTAGATGATAATATATTTAATTTTTGTAGCTAAATATTATAAAACATAGCCGCATGTCGTGTGTATCATCTCCCGGCTCAAAAACAATTTTACAGTGCTTAGAATGTTTCTAGCTAAATATTATAAAACATAGTCGCATGCCTCGCATGCCATCTCCCGGCTCAAAAATATTTTTTTTCCCCTGGTTTAAAATCAGATGGGGATGTCATCGTAATTTTGTAGCCGCGCGCTAGACCCCTGCCTTAGGGCGTAAATTCATAAGTGCCTGGGGCTCAAAAAAAATGGACCTAGAACCAGTAAATTGTATCTACTAACGTTTACTCCTCTCCTACCCTAAAGGTATTTTTATCTGTTTTATTTTCTCTTATTGTTTATATCATTTTATTTAATTTGCTGTCACTTCTGTTAATATTTCCTTGATTTAAAATTTCTTTTTTTTTGTTATAAATCTTGCACTTTTTCATAACTACTATACTGTAAAATAATGTATTTTCTCCAATAAATTTTTACTGAGCTCCTGAAGAAGAGCACCAATGGTTACCGAAAAGTAGAGGAACAAAGAATTCTTTTTATTTAAAAATTCCTCTGGCCATTGCCGTACAATCATCTCATTTTAGTTTAAGTTAGAAATGTCTATTGATTGTTATCAATTATTATCCTTGTAATCAATACATATAAATCAACTTATAATACTTCTGCATCAATACATATTCATTGAAACATCTATACTTAAAATTTAACTCCTTCTCCTAACCTCAAAAATTAGTGTAAATAAATAATTAGAAATGTCTATAGATTGCCATCAATTATTATACATATAAACCAACTTATAGTATTTATATATCAATTATTATTATTATTTGAATACACTTACCGCAGCGACTTGTCTTTATATTGTTCTAGAACTGTGTTCCAAAGGCATGTTTTATTCGTACTCAGTAACTAAAATTTGAATATCATCGCTTGTCCATGCCGACGTATTCCTGTATCTTGTTCTTTTTCAAGGCACTTTTTCAGTTTGTTTTCCATTATTTCTTCACAGTAATAAATTGATGTTACTGACCAAAACAGTGACGGATCTGCTGGTCAGTAATTTCTCTGACGTTCTCTCCTGGTCAGTGAGGAATGTCAGTGAAAATGACGGTATTTATACGGTAAAATAAAACTTGGATGTCAGTGTTCGTCAGTTAACTAGCGAGTTGCCAGTGAACACTGATCGCAACTGACCGCACTGGCAACCAGTAACTGACCAAAAACAATGCCTGTGTAAACGCACCATAAGAATGTAAATCGCTGAAGAGAAAGCCCTGTGGCCCTGTGCATTTCACACCAGATTTGTCGTACTCAAAACATTAAAAGCATTTCCTGTTATAGCTAACTCAATTTCGAACATCTGACAGATATAATACTTCATGTTTGCACGAGTAAGAGAAAGTAAAACAAAAAATAATAAATAAATACAGTAAGTAACGTGACTGAAATAAGATTTTCTATCCTGCGTTATATTTCTAGGTAAAAATTTTCTTCAAATTTGAATTTTCCGCTAATTTGGAACTTGTGATTTTATGTACTCTTAACAATATTTAACCTTAATTTGTTAAATAATAGTTTCAACGAAGCAAACATTAATAATACTCTCAGAATCGTTTTCCCCGGAAAAAAGTTACGAATAAAAATATTTGCAAAGTTATGTTTAAAGGAAATCGTTGGAGTAGTGTTCGTGAAATAAATAGGAAAATTAGGGAGAGAAATGTTTTATGTAAAATTACAATTTTTATTCGAAACATTTTTATGCCAAAATTGATTTTAGTTCTGATGTAGTGTTGAGGAGATAAACTTCCGGTTTTATTGGCAATGAGGATAATTATATTGCATTTTTAAAAACCTGTCAATTACACCCAAGAGAATTACATTAAGAGGAAGTCGTGATTTGTTTTCACAGGAGATTTGTTTTTATTCTTCTTCAGCAACAAGTTTGACTGCCCATACTATACAATTCAAAAGGAAAATCAGAAAGATGAGTGGTCTACTAAAATATCTGTACATTGTTTTGTGAATGTTGTACCAACGCGGGCAACATATGGACCGCAATAAACTGAATTGACTTCCCTTCTTTTCATATTCATTAAAGAATCAATAAATCAAACCGGCCGTAGAAAGCCACATGGGAGGAGAATTTTATGAAGATCGACGGGTTGGAAGGTCTGCCGTGCCAGCCTCAGTACAACTATGGCCAATTTTTAGCGATCGGGACTGCTTAAATTGTTTCTCCACAGCTCTGAAAGAAAAACGAAGCAATAGAGAGGTTTTGAGGCAGAAAAAAAGAAAATAAGGAAAAAATAGAATCAGATGGGATTGAATGTGTGTGTGTGTGTGTTTGTTGGTGTGAGGGAGAGTGTGGTGGAGGTATGTACGGAGGCAGTAATCTTTCTATTTCGTTACTTCTTTTCATTGTGTACAATCAATCAAAATGTACTGTTAGTGCCGCAGACATTGTTCACTTTCAAGCTACCAACTCTCACATACACACACACACACACACACACACACACACACACACACCCTCTCTCTGTACGCATGCGCCACACTAAACACACATACATGCACACAATATTATACGATAAAACCTTTACAAGAGGTTACTAAGTTTATTCCATTTTGCTGATTGTTAAAGCCTTCAATATTTTTCTATTTTTTTCTTTTCTTTTGTTCTTATATCTCTATAAAAGCCAATCCAATCGGTAAATATAGAAGGGAAATAAAAAAAGAACAACGATCTCTATTACAAATAATATTTTTGTGGAAAATATGATTATTAGTGTGATTGACTTAAACCACAAGTTAAAGGTTGTAAATGTTTCGAAATAATCATTTCTAGTCAATGAATAAACAAAATACCTAGTCAAAATTTAAAAAATACCAAGTTTGCATTAAAGTTAGCTAGTACTCCAGTAGGGTTGGTACAATTGTTTGAAAGTAATAAAATTATTAGTGAAATTGTGGAGGCTGTGCATAGGAAGCGTATCTACATGTTATTGTTTATTGATTCTACACTGTTATCAAAGAGTAGTTAATAAAATGATATTTAATAGGCTCGTTTATTTATTGTTCAGCACTACGTATGTATTACAATCCAAATAATGCTGATTATGATCAACTAAATCACATTCTCCCCCATACTGTAATAATTTCAGAAAAATAATATGTGAAACATTCGCAGACCTTTTCTCCCTGCAAACCTTACTATTCTAATCGAAAAAATTGTGTCCAAACTATATTGCTGTGTTGTGTATTGCGTTCTCTTATTGCTGCACGAGCAAGTATTGCCATTCCGATATTTATTTATTTATTTTTAAATTTAAGGTGCGTCAACATCTGTGATCACAGGTGTCAGGAGCCATCTCAGTGCACTATCGATTTCCGGAAAGTGCTCTCTCGTTGCGATAACATACCCATTACTGGGTAATGATATAAGCTGTTAGAAGCTCCAAGGAAGAGAAGAGCAATTCGAACCAAGGACTTAATCGTGGGAGTCCTGCGCGCTACCACTGAGCTAATCCCTCAGCTGCGATCATGTTATGCTGTGCTGGCATTTATTACTCTGTGGTGGCAATCACAAAAAATGAAACTACTTCCGGTTGAGGAATTTTGACAGATACGTACCTGTCGGACTCAATAGCGGTACCCACATGGAATTGTCAATTTTAAACTTCCTAGGAATTTCGAGTTGCTCTTCCCTTCCTAGGAGCTTCTAACAGCTTATTATCATTACCCAGTGAGAGAGCACTTCCCGGAAGTCGATAATGCCCTGAGATGACTCCGGGCGCCTGTGATCACAGATGTTAACGCACCTTAAATTTACAAATAAATAAATATCGTAATGGCAATATTTGCTCGTGCAGCAGTAAGAGATATCTGTGATAACGGTTGTTAGATAACGGTGATTAGTAAATGTTACATTCGCTCGATCATTATGATCGAGAGATTCATACATTAACACTGAATTGGCCCTACATCAACATCGTAATGCCCTACTTCAGAGCGGCGCTAGTGCTGTTCTCAGCATTTAGTTCACTTCATTAAGTTCACTACCGTCAATAATTTTTGATATATGCCAATGCCCTTAATAGGCTTTTCTCCCGAGCTATTCTGATCTTACATCCTGTTTGGCGGGGTACTTCCTATCAAAATAAAAGATCTCTTATTGCCATTTATAAGCTGCTATAATTGACAAACTTTTGTCAAACTAATATTTTTTACTAAATTTTTAGTGTTCTTCAATATTTTTTGAGTGAGCAAAACTTTCCACCTTGTCGGAACCTCTGGGATATCATTTTCTCGGAAAAAAGTTTCAAATGAAAGTAATAGATCTACAAGTTTGGAGAGGATATATAAAGTTCTAGGAAAAGCGTTGAAGCCGTTTTCGTGAAAATCGCAAAAAAAAATTCAGTAAGTGATACTTCCGGTTGACCGATTTTGTTCAAACCTACTATCGAGCCTCCTGTTAGCATTTAAACTGAATATCAAGTATGAACTTTCTGCGATTTTCCCCTTTGTATGCTATGCTGAACACACACGCACACAATAAGACCAGTTTTTAAAAAGCATCTTTTTTTAGGACTCTGGAGATCTCAAAATGTATATTTCCGGAGAAAACTCGTTATCCCAAAATTGACTCGATCGCAATACTTCCTGCAGCAGTTAGAGAATGTGAAAATCTGACGTGAAACCCTTGTAGAATTCCTTTTACTGCAATCATTACGTTCCTGGAGCTTGGAAGTTTAACTAAATATTTAGTTGGTATTATATGTAAATATGGTGGTGATAGAGTGAACACTAGTTGGTTTTTATAATAGCAGCTGCTACCTGAATGTGACTACAAGAGAAGTCAGCTCCAATAAAACTAGTAAGGCAATTTGGTGTTCAAATCTACCTCGTAGATCCCTCAGGATATTCTAAAAATAGATATTCTCCAGGAATCAAAGGTTCCAAATAAAATGCTAGTTTTAGATTTATGTGCAGTTAGTATTTCGAGTTTATAGAATATTTATGAAGCCATATTCAAAAAAATGTTGAGAAACTCAGGGACAGATTTTTTTCCTATTGAAAATCTTGCAATGAATATTTAATGCATCTGAATTATTACATTGTTCAAATAATCTTCTAGACCATTGTCATGTGAAACCCTCAGGTTTTTGGATTGAGACTGGGTCAGTGGTTTGTTGTAAACCATGTTTCGCCCATATTACAATAGGCTTTTTCAGGGTAATGTCACCTCAAAAGCTGAAATAACATTGACAAGGGCTGGGGGTTAGCTTTTGCCTTCCTTCTGTAGCTAACTGTTGGTGGTATGCGGGGCAGACTTAAATTTCTCTCCCTTGCTTATGATTGGCTGTTGGGTGGCGAGGTCTTAATCTTCCCTCCCACTGCATCGTAGCAAAAGTTGCAGCCTTGTTTTGGTGTGGAGATTCGTTATATATTTTTTCCTTTTCAATTTCTCTTCTTTCTCTGCGCAGATGCAGCCATGTTCTGCTTAGACGAAGTCTTCCATCTCTATCCGCTTTTTCAATTTCTACTACCTCTCTTACGACACGTTCTTAATAATTGCTGGTTTGGGTAAGGACTTTGGTATTCTCAAAATTTATTGCATGTCCAGTTGTGGATGAATGTTCTGCAAGTGCAAACATTTTAGTTTGGTTGTGTTTGGAACATTGTATTTGAAACAATGTTCTTAAGAGTTGATGGACTCCATCTGTGCAAAGATTAAGACGTCGTCACCCAACAGCCAATCAGCAAGGAAGAGAAAATTAAGCCCCGCATTCTACTAACAGCCATCTAATGAGAGGGGGAAGCTAAGTCTCACCCCTCTACTCACTTCTCTACACTACCCACTCTTTTACTTGTCAGTGTTGTTTCAAGTAAAGCAAAGTAGTACTTAATCCTTCCGGTGGTCTCTACGACCAACTCTAGATCATGTGTCATGGACGGAGGTAATACCCAACAAACTTGACCATATATTTCTCATATTAAGAAATCAAATGTCAAGATAGAGAATCCAACGCCTCGTTCACTCGGCTGCAGTAGCGATGGGATGTGACATCAATTTTCAGATGAGTTCTGTGATTTTTCGCTTTTGAGATATTGTGGTTACGCATGTTCACCATTCACTAAAAATATTTTTCATTTTTTCCTTCTTCACGGGTCGCCAAAATAGGTATTTCCAGTCAAAAATTTAATTTTGAAAATTTGACGCAGCTGTAGAAGCAAAAAAAAAAAAAAAAAACTATTCTTTAGTAAACAATGTAAAACAAATAATAGTGAGATTGGCGGGTGAATTGGTTATAACCAGCAAAGAAGGTAACTGGCCACTTGCTCTAATCTACACAATGAGTTAGTAGCGCTATTTAAGACAGGTGTACTGTTCACACAATCACTAATGCTCATGTGTGATCGTCCGTACACTGCTAGATCGAGGTTGTTCTTGGTATAGTATAGTGATGATGGCGTTGAGAGCTTCATCAACGCTAACTCTTCAAGGAATAACACTACAGCACTAACGCTGCACACTGTCAGTTGTGGTGTATTCTGTATATAGTGCCACTACTACCTTGTACACTGTTGGCCGACTAAATGCTAAGCCACTTCAACTTAAAGCTTCAACACTAATTCCTGTCATAAATTGTTTTCCTATCTTCATAATCTTTCTTTGTTAGCTATAATAGTTTTACTAGCAAATTTATAGAAAAGTCTATAATTATAAACTCTTGATAAACTTATTTTAACATTATTTTTACCCTAGTTCTACTTCAAAATTATTCCTCATCATCATTTTTAGAGTGGTCACCCCCAGAACAGTGGTCCAGCAGACGTGGTGCTACTTCCATGAACTTAAGCAACTCTCCGCGGCTTTGTTCTTTTTTTTGTAACATTTTCAGAGCCTTTGGCCGCATCTGTCTATAGCGGGCGTTCCAGGAACTTCAGTACTCAACATCTTCTTTATCCAGAAATCCTTTCTCAGCGATCGTCTCTACCAAGAACCCAAGGTTCATCTTCTTTCTCATTATTCCATCTTAACCGGAGAGTCTTAGGGTAACGTCTGACATCCATTTTATATATCATTTAGACTGCTGAATTCTTCAAGTAGCCAACAGAACCTTATTTTACCTATGCTGAAGGTGAGGCTTTCACTTCATACCTAACCTGATATCGCCAGACGCTCCTTGCAAACGCATCCCCTGAATCCTGTTATGAAATAGAGAATTACATGACTTTTAACAACGAAAATGAGTGCGACAATTTGGTCGACCGCTGCTTCATGTAATGTTACTGCGTATTTTCAATGTCGCGCCTCTCAGTTTCTATTGGCGGCAATTTCAAAATGCTGCTTACTTTAAAAACGCGTCTCATATTATTAATTGTTGCGTTGTCATTTATATGTAGAGGTGCTCAACATCTTGGTCCTTTGCATCTCGAAGCCTTTCTATATCGACTTTTATGTTTATAAAGTACCCACTAATAAATAGATATTAAGTACTAATTTTAAAAAACAAAACATTCATAAATAACAAGTTCACATCACAGATGATCAGACAAATAAAAACCTGCCCCTAGATTTTTGCTTCCCATGAGCCTCTTACAGCTCACTGTCCGGTGATGAATGAGAGACAATCCGGTTAAAAAAACTACAGCTCACAATCCGGTTGTCTGTAACGAGAACACTGCCAGGAGGCCGGCAGTGCACTGACAAGGCTCCGGGCGCCAATGACCCTAGATGTAACGCCTTAAATTAAAAAAAAAATTAAAAACAGTTTATATTACAACTAATCTAGGAAACAAGATAAAATCCTAACAAGAGGTACGTAGGTGAATGAATACTAAACAAATAAAGCAATAGTAAATTAATGAAAAAGAAAGATTGGGAAATAAAAGAGAACATCCTGTCGCATTACATAACATTCTAAATAAAACAAGATTGAAATTACAATTTATTTGAAGAATTAACAACAATTGCTTACCGCTAAAATCTGTCGATATCTTAAAAACTAAAATGGCCTATTTTCAACTATATCGTATACATATAATTTATATAATTAATACTTTGATGATATTAAGAAATTCTAAAGTTTTATCTACAATCAATGGATTGTCGTCTAGCATCACTTTTAGATTTGGTGAAAAATTGAATTCCATTCAACTGGATTCATGGTTGGTACATTCCACATGGATATGTTGTACAGTGATTAAACATTGCATTTCGAGCATGTAGGTTGCCGTTACCTTCGAAGCAGATGGTGTTTGTTCAATTCGTAGTCGTCCCATGCTACATCTTCCCGGCAGAACGGCCGGAATGATAATCATTTAATAGGAAAAGACAATATTTCTCAATTTATTGATAGACAGTGTTCTTCCCCATTCATTTTTCCATATGATGAACATCTTTCTTTTGAAATGGCTTATCTTTGATATATAATGTCCTCCAATAGGGCAGCTTCCTTCGCATTTGTATCTACCATCCCGTGTAGACCTACATATCCGGGTACTCACAGGAAGAATATTTCCTTATTGTTTTGCCTATTCATGTGAAGTAGGGAGTTGATGCCCTTGAGGCAAATTATTTGAATTTAGTTGATTGAAGGAGTGCAGGGCAATCTTTGAGTCTGAAGATATTAAATGATATCGACTCTGGTCACAGGAAATGTAAACTATGGCTTTACAGATAGCATAAATTATGAATAGCTTTACTACTTCTGTGCATAACATTGAAAAAATTTAAAAGAATTTGTTGACAGTTGCTGAATTATGTTATGAAGAAATTTGGTGAGGATCGGTTTCGAGAAAAAACATTCAATTATGCCAACGTTTCGACAGAGTTTCCTGTCCTTATCAAGGCTTTAAACTAAAAAACAATACAATGAGGAACCACAATGCATTAATAATACTATAAAATGCAGGATAAAAAACAAAAACAAACGGAGAAAAAAAAATATTAAACTTACACATAGAAAGTCGTGAAGATGTGGACACAGAATTTTTAAACACACATATTTGTTACATCGCATATACATAAAAAGGAAAATTAAAAGTTACTAGTGCCGTGTCTTAAATCATCTACAGAAATGAAAGTGGAAGGGGATTTGAGGAAATTTTAGGGGTGGAGTAGGTGAAAGGCAATCTAAGAAAGTCATGTTTTGAAAAAACCGTTATACAACGCGGATAATTTCATAGTATCATTACGAAAATTAACAGAAAATTTTATTTATTTTGATAGAAATCATTTCTAATATATTTCTTTTTTTCCTGTTTGTTTCTTTTGCTAGTATTTTTGTTTTAGAAAAATCAAATTTATGATTTTTTTTCCGTAAATTTTTTTTTTTTTTTAAATTTTCTTTTTTGTTTTTTGTTTGTTTTTGTTATTATTATTCTGCATTTTACAATATTATTAATGCATTGTGGTTCCTCATTGTATTGTTTTTTAGATTACAGCCTTGATAAAGACCGGAAACTCTGCCGAAACGTTGGCATAATTGAATGTTTTTTCTTGACCGATCCTCACCAAATTTCTTCATAACATAATTGAAAAAATTATTTGTCTTTACGCCAGTAAGAGAAAGTAAAAAGGTAAATTTCATTTTCATTCATTAAATGTAATGTTTGCATAATGTTTTTTTGTAAAGTACATTTATGTATAGTGGTTATTCAGTTTAGAATATATGGTATAAGTGCTCCCAGACCGGGCATGAAAGCCGCTCTCTATTGGAGGGCTGTGTTTATATTTACATAAAAGTAGCGGAGTTTTAAAAAGTCAAACCTACCCCGATAACTACGTTCAATGAATGTAAATATTACATGGCCAGTATGGGCTGACTTTTAATCGTTCTAACCACTTACTGGGTATCCAACCACATCAACCATAGTTCGTTCCCGCCCTCACTAGTCGCATCCTCACACCACTCGTTCTGGCCGAAGCTTTTACGATTAAAAAGCCACCACTGGACCGCTACTATACGTAAACAACAACAGAGTACACGGCAGAAACTGACACAGACCAGAATAAATTAACTTGATTTATTTGATTTGAATATTAGCGATTTGAGTTAATTCAGCTGTACTGAGGGAACTGGTTGTTATATGTATAGTAATTTAATAGAATGTTGGTGGAATGGGAAGAAGAGCTCACGTGTGAGCGTGTTTAATCGTACACAATGGCAGAAAAACATTGGCTGGAGAGACTTTGGGGAGCAGTGGTTGGTGCAGCAATGAATTTCGAGATCAGCCCTTACTGCTTCCCATTGCCGGGCAATTATCCCCACTCCCCAATCATCCGCACTGCTATATAACCACTTCAGAAATCAAATTTTGAATTATAATAGCCACAAACTAGTATTACGTTCGGTTTCGCTTTTACAATAACACGATGAAAATCATTTAATAGACCAAGAGCGCTAGTTATAAAGCCCTCAGCTCACTTTAATTACGCACACTTTGAGCGCGAGTGGCAGCAGTGGAAGAGAGCATGATAGAGGCAACAAATGGTTTTTGGACCGTGTTCACACACAAATAATGTTGGGATGCAGTGACATCTGATTAATCACTCTCTCTCTCTCGCTCTCTATATTCCCTCCACTGGTCTTTGGTGTAGACCCATAACTCAATTGGTCCACTGATGTAACGGACAAGATCTGCGGTCTGCGTTCACTTTGCACCGCTGACATTAATTCTGGTCCAACTGTTATTAAAATGATTTCATTCATTTTTCTATTTTGTTTTTGTTTTGATCAAAACAATACAATTTTTGCTTGATTACGCAACTGAATGTACTTTGCTTATAAACATTTATAGTATCATTAACGATGACTTCGTGGTGTGACAAAACACTCAGGTGTTGCACTTTTACAAGCATTAAGCAGAATAAGATCCTTCCGTTTGTTACTTTAAAGAGGATGGGAATATCATGCGACAATGACTGCTTCCGGCTAGTTTCTCCGGGATGGGCAGCTATCGGTAGTGTAATAGATTGACGTGACAGCCTCCCTATCAGACTCAGAAGGGGGCAATCTAAGGAGAAGTATATGACCATTGGAAGGAGAAGTTTAAAAGAGAGAGGCTAGTCCCGCCCCTTAAAAAGAGTGGCTGACCCCCGATTCACTCTCATTCAAGAGCCAATTGAACGATCATCAGCAATACTACGGCCATCCTCACACCATCACTCGCCAGATGTCCTGTCACTCTTTTTACACGCTACCACACTCTCAATCATAAATTATACAGTCTGAGGTCCCTGCTGCGCTAGTTAACCTTTTTTCTCTAATAACCGTTAACCTAATTTCAGTATTACATACGTCTCTATCTACCTAATTACGTCTCTATCTCGCCTAATTGGCGTTACAACCCTTGGTGGGTCCTAGCCTCCCCAATGAGTCCATGCCATAGTTCCTGGTCATTTGCAGCGGCTTTCCAATTTCTTACCTTTAACAGGTTTCTTGCGTGTTCTACTATCTGCCCAAGTTCAGGTGAAACTTCCTCTTCTGTGCAGCTACTATTTAAGAGGATATCAAAATGTCGTGACCACCTTTGCATTATGTCCTCTTTTCCGGATAATAAAATCCCATCCTCTTTTCTTAGTGCAGTCACTTTTGGCCTAAAAGGGGCCCTTCCTTTGTTTACTTTCTGGTAAAACAGCCTGTTTTCATTTATACTTCTATGGGCTTCGATATTCTCTAATTGCTTATTCTCCCATATCCTCTTTTTCCTTCTGAATTTTCTTTTCCTCTCTCCTTCTTACCCTATATTCTTCCGAAGACCTCCTAGTAAATCGCTTACTAAGCTTGTCTTTATGGGCTGCGTTCTTCGCACCTGTCTTACATTCCTCATCAAACCACGAGGATCTTTCAATCCGTTCAGGTGGTCCTAGTAACTCCTCGGCCGTTGTTGCTATCGCATCGAGGTAGTGCTTCCACATGTCTTCTATTGACTCATCCGTTTCAGCGGGTGCTTCTCTAGGCTGAGAGACAAGCCTATGCTGATAAGCCTGGAGGATTTCGTCATTCTTTAATTTATTAACGTCAAACCTTTTGACTTTTACTGAGCGAGCCTTTTTCGCCAGTGATATCCTTGATCTAATTTTAGCTATGGCTAAATAGTGGTCCGAGTCCGTTGTATGATCTTGTACTCATTAGGTCTGATTTGTGACGATCACTAATCAGCAGGTGGTCAATTTGATTACACGTGCTTCCGTCCGGCGATGTCCACGTGGCTTTATGGATTCTTTTGCCTGGGAAGGATGTAGTGCCTATAAACAATTCATGTGATGCTGCGAAATTAATGAGCCTTAGCCCATTGCCATTACTGACGTCATGGAGGCTATGTAATCCAATCGTGAGCCTGTAACATTCTTCCTTTCCAGCTTTGGCATTAAAATCGCCTAGGGATATCATTCGGGGGGCAGTCGTCAAACGATCTCTCGAGGGCCTCATAAAAGTCCTCCTTTTCTTCCTCCTCTGATGTTTCCGTGGGTGCATGGCAGCTTATAAAGCTATAATTAAAAAATTTTCCTTTCATCCTAAGTTTACAGATACGAGGATTCACAGGGGTAAATCCAATGACTTGCTCTCTGATTCTTCCTCTCACTACAAAGCCAGTCCCAAAGATGTGCTTTTTCTCATGGCAGCTGTAATAAATGGTGTGGTGTCTTTTCTCAAGAAGGCCTTTGCCAACCCAGCGGATCTCTTGGATAGCAGCGAGGTCTATTTTATAACTGTCAATTACGTTAAGAAGGCCTTTCAGGCCTCCTTCTATATAGTGATAAAACATTCCAAAAACCAATTTTTAAGTCCGTATAGCGTTTCCAGAGTCCATTCTCATTAATCAATCCGGCGTTACTTTCTCTTTGAGGTCTCGTAATCAAACTTTTAAGACGTGCGGGTGATTGGCCCACAGCTCCCGAGTCTGGTGGAGGGGCTGCCTCCTTAGAGCCTCCAGACCGGCCCTCCCAGATGGGACCCCAGGGAAGGTGGCCCTGAGTTATGTACTGTTCGTGCCTTAGTGGTTTATGAGGGGTGTATAGTGTAAGCGTTAGTGTATTGTTCTGGTGAGTGTGTGGTGTACTGAGCTGTGGTAACCCGTGGGATCGCTACTTCCCAAGTAGTTGCATGCAACAACTACCCCTTGCGGGGGTATATACGTCTCTAACACTTAAATAATATTAAATTCCTGCCTAAGTTTTAAGACTGAAGAAAATTTCTCATATCGAACTGTGAGACATTCAAATAAAAGTGATGGGCTTGTGATGTGTACAATAAGTCAAAGAACTTTCATGAAAATTCTTAGAGTCCTTTCTGGAAAAAAAAAATTATTCACAAAAGTTGCACATTCAGTTGATGGATTTTGACTGAAACCTTGGCGCAATGTGGTTGCAGTGATTTTTCGTTTATGGAGGTATTTTGCTCATCTGAACACAAATATAGAGCGTCGGGTGTTTTTAACATATGTAGGGAATCATTCCGAAGTGTGCCGAAGTAACACAATTTCGAAAATTCGTCTGGATCGCAATACTTTCTCAGCAGTAAGAGCAAATAACAATAGAATACTTGATAACACCAGGAATCTGATACCGTTAATTTGTGAATTATAAATAAATGGTATTTATTTTTGTATTTAGTTATTTGTAAATAGTAATAAAAAGGAGAAAAGAATGATGTGAGGTGGGGATAGAGGCTCGGTTAGGGGGAGGAATAACGGTCGGCAGGAGAGATCGTTAATATTGCACGGGCTAACACCCTCATAGCCGGGGGCGGCATCCTTCTTTATTTCTTCTTCTCCAACCATCTTGAGTGTTTCACTTGAGAGATTCATTTATAACTTTTAAACAAACCCTCCGCGGGGGTTTCTCTCTCTCCCTCTGTTCTCGTTCATCCGGCAGAAAGGTTGTAAGCGTTAGAAGTAACGATTGTAGAGTGTTAAGGCCAAAAGTAGGAGGAACAAGGTATTTGTGGGGGTAGGCAAGATTTGGGTGTGTGTTGCCCCCTGCCGACATTGCTACAACTGGTGGAGAGTTGCTGCAAGTTGTACTATATAGCGAAAGCTTCACCTAGTCTAAGAGGAAAGATGTAAAGAGTATTATACTAACACCAGGCCCCTCTTACAGAGCAGGCGCTGTGTGTGTGAGGAACCCGCGCTAAGGAAAATAGAAACATAAATCGTGTTAAACTCTTACAGATAAAAGCAAAGGAACAAACAGTGTCGAGCAAAGGTTTACTGCGCGATATTGATCAGGCAATACATTGAGCGCCGTCGCTATATACAAGGAAATACAAGCAACTTTAACATGCTGTCCGCCTCTTGCCACCCCTCCACTTTCCAATTTAACATTGAGAGGTGTTCACCCCTCTATATACACTATATCTTCTGATAAAATAACCAAAGAAAATGAGAAATTCAAATTGAGTATCCACTGATAGTGAAATATTTATGCAGGCCACTTTTTTCCCCGCTTACTTTGGAAATAAAATATCTGATATAGTTACTGCACAAGGACTTAACTTTCCCAATAGGTTATTCCCCATCCTCATCCTGTTTATTTCTTGTAAACAAACTAAACTGAAAACTTAATTCCAGGTTGTCAACCTGAAACTTCTGCCAAAGCTAATGAATTTCAACCTAATTATTAGAACAATTATTAGTTTGACTATAGAGATTTAATCAATCATAAGATAAGGCTTAAGACACAAATCTATATGACTATAGAACTAGAAATAGAAATATATATTCGACTTGGACGTGTAAGTCCCTTACCAAGAGTTGGACAAAGACAACAAAATACATATTTAAATAGCAAAAAGACCACATTAAATATTTTGTAATTAAATTAAAAATAAAAATAAAAATTCTCACATAATGAATAAAAAGAAAAAAAATACCTAAATAAATTAAATAATAATAACCTAATCATAATGTTCATAAAAAAGAAAACCATTTCCGCATACTCCTAATATATATATATATATTGCTTCTACCAGTAAATATATAATAATATAACTATATATGTATATAGTATATATATATATAGTTATATAGTAAAAAGCAAAAAGTAAAAATTTTGGCACAAGTACATTAATATGCTGGCACAGACTTCTTTTCTGGCAATTCATTTATGTACAAAAATATATGTCTAATAATTATTCATTGGTGGCAGCTAGCAGATATTCCATGTTATATAGGGTGATCTGTTCAAGTGTTTCTGTCTGATATTTTGGTAAGGCTGTTAAGCCTTATTAAGGATATAATTATAATATGTTCTAATGTATGAGAAAATAGGTCCTCGTTTACACGTAAGTCATAGGAATGGTATATGTACTCGTAATATTGTTTGTATACACCATCCGAATAATCCAGAAGTACTACCTGTGCATAATCTTATCTCTCCAGTCAGTGGAGTTTTAAGCAGTAAGTGGGCTTGTGGTTGCAATGAATAGCCACGTATGTGGTAGTAGAATGGACTGAAATTTGAATTGTTTAGTGCTTCAATGTTAAGGTTCCTTAGATAAACTTCATAGTTGGACAAAATTTTGTGAATCAATTTTTTGAGAGTTATAGAATCGACCGGTAAACAACATCTTGTACATCTATCCTACCTAGGAGTGCAACTGAGGCACTATTCCTAAAATTATCAAGGCATGCTCAGAGCAGTTTGAGTAGCCAGTTAAGAGTCCTTTTAACCACCATCAACTTCATATTTGTCGTGCCAGACCTTACCATGTAGTTTGGTGTAGTTCTGGCTACACACATAAGACTCTTGTGATAGTTGATGCGAGCCGTTTGCAATCCGTCAGCATACCTGGGACCCCAAATTTTCGTACCGTATAATGGACGCAATGGATATTAAATGATAATTTGTAATATACAAATTATCAAGTGATAATTTGTGTATAGTTGGTAAATAAGACCTATGGTCTCACCACTCATAGATAATGGCAAATGGGAAAAGGATTTTTCGATCTAATGAGATCGTCTACAATTTGTTATACTTCTTTTGGGCTTGTCATGCCTGCAGGACGTCAAAGGATACACAATAATTCAAAACCGTTTGATTAAAATACAAATGGAAAGGTTACACTGTATTATCTTACTTCATAGTTTGAAATCAATAATAATAATGTTTTGGTGTTCGTTACAACCGCTGTATTCAATGTTGTAAATTGGATGTTGAGGTTCGGTCGTACAAAAGAACTCTTTTTAAATTTCTACCGATGTTACGGCAAATATATTGCCTTTTTCAGGGTCAGTACAAAGGTTTTAATACAAATCAGAAAAAATAGAAACAACATAAAATATGAACTTAAAAAAATATTTACAAAATAATTTTTTTTTTTAAATAAACTAAATAAAAAGTATGATTTTAGAGGGGAGCCAAATGGTTTGAGGGAGTATTTTTACTCACATAGGGTGAAACTTCCCTATGTTTCTAGAGATGGATATTCTGTCGCAGAACCTCATTCAAGTCCAACCAGCGCGTCCTCGTCGCGGCTCTGGAAACATCTGCGCTCCACTTTTGTGGAAGCGTGGATGGCCAAGCTGGTGGGCGAACGCAGAGGGTAGCCTTTGGGCTATTTGGGAACCTAGCACTCCCACGTACCTCAGCTACAATTACAGACTAACAAATGCAGCGGTGCCCGTCAGGAGTGTGAGTTGGTAAAACTTTTCTGCCCTCTGTTTGGGTCGCCATAACTTACGTGCGGCCTGAATCTCTTGCAGCAAATTCTTTCGCTGCAGAGCCTCTTTGGGGGTTCATGCTACATCACTTACACCTAAACGCCTTAACATGTACACTTACACAATTACACTCTTACACGCCAGTGGCACGTGCTGGTGCCACCCACATGTTTGCCGTGTGTGGATACCTGTGTCGTGGGGAAGGGAAGTCCTGGTGGTTGAGGACGCAGGTTCTCGCTGGAGGCAAGTTCCCTCGGCGTGCCTTGCAGTCCAACACACCACTTTGGTTCCTGACTCCACTAAACAGGCGGCCAGAGCCTAACCCAGCTCTGGTCAATCGGCTAGCGTAAAGAACGCATGGGTGAGCTCCCGGGTATTGTGGGCCATGGCTCACAATCCCTGGGCGCTATATCTCTAGGGTAGCTCTGGCGCTTCTTCAAAGCGTCCCAAATTGTGAGGCTCCGTGGAGGGTGGAGAGCTCTGGAGATGAATTTTTAATTTTATTTATTATATGTTTTTAATTTTAAATTCGTCAGCCGGGGGCCCCTTAGAGGAGGGGGCCACCGGTGGTGGGGGTAATTCCTCTGTACATCCAGAGTCGGGTGACCAGGACTTGTCCTCCTGCGGCGATTTCTGAAACGTGGTCAAAGGTAAAAGGAGAGATATGTAAGGGAGGTATTTTTATGTTATTTATTTATTTACATTTATTTGTTTGTTCACTTATTTATTTATATTTATTTATATATATATATATTTTTTTCCTACCTGCTATCAAGTTTGTCAGAAGTTCCATTTCTTGCATTAGCTGACTTATTACTATGATTGACAGGGTAGAAATGGTTCAGGTTAACTTGCAACATAGCAAAGTTGCAACGGCTAACTTATGCCGTTGTATTGCTAAGTTGCATACATATTTATTCTAATACCTTATGCCTTTAAAGGTTTGGTTCGAGGATTGAGTTTGGTTGACGGCAGACTGTTCGTGGCGGATGGCGGGGGCATTCCTAGAGCATGTATTTTTGCCAGTCGGACTGTCGACGCTGTTCTGCTTCGACAGTTCTGCTCTCGGGACTTGGTGGCGGTGAGGGTTGGTCTGGGGGTTGGTGGGCGTCGTCGCGACGTAGTTGTGGCTTCGGCTTACTTCCCCTATGATGGCCCCTCTCCTCCTCCTCAGGAGTTCATGGGTTTGGTTCGGTATTCGGAGACCAATGACATACCTATTATAATAGGATGTGACGCGAATGCGCATCATGTTGTCTGGGGCAGCAGCGACACCAATGGTAGGGGTCGCGCTCTCATGGATTTCCTGGTGGGCACGCGATTAGAGGTCCTGAATAGGGGTATTGAACCCACTTTTGTTACTAGGATTAGAAGACAGGTTATTGATATTTCCCTTGCTTCTAGGAATTTTAGTGGTCTGATTAAGGATTGGAGGGTGAGTCCTGAGGCTTCCATCTCCGATCACAGGATGATTAGGTTTAGTCTGGGGATTGATCCAATTATCCTGGCTAGCTATAGGAATCCTAGGAGGGCGGAGTGGGGTTTATATTCTAGAATTATTGAAGATAAACTGACTATCCAATCAGAAGCCCCTGATGGTATAGAGGAATTGGAAAGGGAGGCTGGTATTCTTCATGAACACATTAGATCCTCATTTGAGGAGTCCTGTCCTCCCAAGGTGGTTAAGGGTAGTAAGAACCCCTGGTGGTCCTCTTCGTTGGAAAAACTAAGGAGACAGGTAAGGGGCTCATTTAGGAAGGCTGTCCTTGCTGATTCCTCCGAATCATGGGATAGTTATAACAGCATTAAAAGAGCATATAAATATGCTCTGAGGAGAGCCAAGAGGAATTCCTGGAGATCCTTTTGTGAGGATATAAATTCGTTCCAGGAATCATCTAGATTGGTACGGATTCTTAGTAAGGATAGGGACAGTCAGTTAGGTACCCTACGAAACCCTGATGGTTCCTTTACAGAGGGGGAAGGGGAGACACTGCAGCTTTTGCTTGATACTCACTTCCCGGATAATATTGGTTTAAATGCTGCTTCGTCTTTGGTGGGTGGTAGGAGATGGGACCCTGAAGATGTATCCACCTTAGACGAGGTAGTCACACATGATAGAGTCAGTTGGGCAGTACAAAGTTTCTCACCTTTCAAGTCACCTGGACCGGACGGGATTTATCCTTGTCTGTTGAAAATGGTGGGGACGTGCTGACGAAGGTATTGTTAAGACTTTTTAAAGGTTGTTTGATGTTTGGTTATGTACCAACATTATGGAGAGATGTAAGGGTAGTCTTTATTCCCAAGCCGGGAAGAAACGACTACTCTGACCCCAAGGCATTTAGACCCATTAGTCTTATGTCTTTCCTCTTGAAAACTCTGGAAAGGTTGGTGGATAGGTATATTACTGATGGCCCATTAAGGGATCATCCACTCCATCCTAACCAACATGCTTATATTGTGGGTAAGTCGACAGAGACTGCATTACATTGTCTCGTCGAAGGATAGAATCTGCTTTGGAAATAAAAGAATATGCCCTAGGGTGTTTCTTTGATGTTGAGGGGGCATTTGACAGAGTATCGTTTGATGCTCTCGAAGATGCCTTGGTACGAAAAGGTATACATCCCGTCTTAATCAATTGGATAGGTGTCTATCTTAGGAGTAGGGTTATACAGGCTTCCCTTGGCGGGCGCACCATGATAGTACAAGCGGGGAGAGGATGCCCTCAAGGGGGTTGTCTCTCACCAAAGTTGTGGTGCGTCGTCATGGATGACCTTTTGGTTAGGATGAATTCATCGGGATTTTATGTGCAAGCATATGCCGATGATGGTGTCATTTTATTGTTAGGGCGCTGTTTGTCCACTATTTCGGACCTAATGCAAAGCGCCCTTAACATGGTATATTGTTGGACACAGGATAAGGGTCTTTCTATTATCCTATTAAGACCCAGGCAATTCTATTTACTCATAGAAGGAAGATAGTAGGTTTTAAACCTCCTAGGTTGTTAGGTACTTCCATACAGGTTAGCAAATCAGTGAAGTTCCTTGGAGTAGTTCTCGACAGTAATTGAACTGGTCGGAACATGTTAAGACACAACATCAAAAGGCGAATAATCTCCTTTTGGCAATGTCGAAGAGTTGTAGGTAAGAACTGGGGGATCACTCCCAAGATGATGTTCTGGATTTATTGCATGGTCATTAAACCTAGATTGGTATATGCGGCTTTGGTGTGGTGGCGTCGCATTGAAATACGATCCGCTAGGCAGCTGTTGGAAGAAATCTAACGTTTGGCTTGTCTAGCGGTGACTGGTGCGTTTCGGACTACACCGACCGCATCTATGGAGACTTTGTTAGGGATTCCACTTCTCTTTGTGGAGGTGAAAAACCAGGCAATGAAAGCCTGTTATAGAATTAAACAGGCAGGTTTTTGGCAGGGTAAGCGATATGGTCATTCTACCATTTATCCTGAGATGCTTTTAAGAATTCCCATTACAGGTTTCCCTTCTGATAGGAATTTGAAGATTTTGTCTTTGGTCATTCCTACAGGGTTAGGTTGCCTTCTAGGGAAGATTGGTTAAGCCTGGGTCCGTCTGGTGTGATTCCTGAGAATTATCTCCGATGCTACACAGACGGTTCCAGGATGGATGGTAGGTCTGGGGCTGCCGTCTATTTTGAGACGGGAGATCATTGGTAGCGCCTCTTGGTGAGTAGGCCACCGTTTTCCAGGCTGAGGTTTATGCAATTCTTTGCTGTATTTTGGATGAGAGGGTGCGTAACACTAATTTAAAAGGTGTTTTTGTATCTGCTCGGACAGCCAGGCTGCGTTGAAGGCGCTTAATTCATGTGTCTTCACTTCCAGATTGGTGTTGGAATGTTCTAGAAGACTGGAAGATCTTTCTTCATTAAAGGATGTGCTTCTGGTCTGGGTTCCAGGTCATATGGGAATTTTTGGGAATGAGGAGGGGGATAGGTTTGCCAAATTAGGTGCCTCTCTCCCTTTCATTGGTCCAGAGCCTGCTGTTGGTGTGTCTTCTGACACATGTTTGTCGGGCTTTCAGACGTGGATGACCTCACAGCACTCATCCTTATGGATGAGTGCAGTGGGTTGTCGGCAGTCTAAAATGCTCATTGGGGGCCCGGGCGGAGCTTTGAGTAGTGGGGTCCGATGTCTTTCACGGACCTCCCTCAGGTATCTGGTTGGATTCCTCACTGGGCATTGTGGTTTAAGGAGACATCTCTATATAATGGAACTCGTGCCTGACCCCTTTTGTAGAGTTTGTGAGACTGAGGAGGAAACACCCATGCATCTGATGACGAATTGTTTGGGTTGTGAGGAGATTAGGTTTAGGACCTTCGGCCGGAATAGGATATCGGTAGAGGATTTAAGCTGTGTCCTTTTAAGGTTTTGGTCCGATTTGTTCGGTCTGTGGTGAAACTTAGATGGTTAAAACCTGGGCCTGGATTTTCATTCTAGTCCCAGTGGTTGTTATTCTTTAGGGGTAGCTATATGGGCCCTGGGAGGCTTTGGATAGCGTAGGGTTTGCCCTCCCCTTCTGCGAATAATAATAATAATAATAATGATTTTAGAGGATTAAATTTTTTTTATAGGAGTTATAACAATCTCCTGGAATTTCCAAAACAACATACAGACTAAGACACGGTTTTCCCATCCGCTCTCCTAGCCCTTTATAAACCTTGACCCATCCAATGTCCGTAACACTTGGTGATGGTATGTCACAGGTTAAACTAGGTTAATTACTACTGGAATTCCAACTGAAAATTTTTGTAAGTACATTTCCTAAGTTATTTCCATACTTTACTCTTATATATGCCACATATTGTCAAAGTTTCAATAGTTGTGATTTAGTTTAATATTGATCTGTTCTACAACAATAGTTTAAAATAAATTTAAATGTGCTATATATATCATACTTTTTATTTAGTTTATTTATATAGTTTATTTTAAAAAAATTTTATTTAGAAAATATTTATTTTAAGTTCATATTTTATGTTGTTTCTATTTTTTCTGATTTGTTTAGAACCTGAAGAAGGCAATAAATTTGCCGGAACGTCGGTAGAAATTTAAAAAGAGTTCTTTTGTATGACCGAACCTCAACATCCAATTTACAACAATAATAATAATAATAATAACAGTAAATGTATGATTCCATTACATAGTTTTTGTGTGTATGAGTTAGCCCTACTCAGAAATTGTCAAAACATATGTGGTGAAAAATCAAAAGGAAAACCTGACAAGATTAGAATATTACTTTCACTGAAGTAAAAATAAAGTGAAGGGGAAACAAAAATGCATTAATTACTAATAAATATTAGTTTAATAAATAAATTGTAATAGTAAATAAATAAATGCGGAAACAAAAGACCTGTGGTGAACTCTACCAGCTGGCACAGCAACTAAATCAACCCGCTGCCAAAGAAGGAGAAAAAAATGGATACATATTTCTATTGAGTGGGGGGTTAGTAGGACGAAGGTAAGCGTACAGGCCGAAATGAAGTCATCAAAACTCAATTTAGTAAATCCTTCAGCCACCTCCGAGTACAGGTTTCTATTAGAGTTGGAGAGCTGTAATCCCTACATAATCCATTTAGCAAACACCCTCTAATACTTTTTTTTTTGAAGGTTTTTGTTTTAATTTATTTTTATTCAAATTTATTATATGTATATAAATTTCATAGTTAATATTGTAATAGCCTGGTTACGAAATAAGTTTTTTTATTACTTTAGGATCTTTATAATAAGGTATAAATCTCCATAATTAATGTTCACTTGACACTGCTTGGTGATCAACCTGAGAGGCTTTGTACTTACAATCCGCTGGATTTTAAAAACAAATCTTTTCCATTTCGATCTGTTGATTTGTACCAGAATTTCCTTTACCAACAAAAAAACTTTAACGGGATCGGTATATGAATATACTAATAATGTCTGCACAAATTCCAATATTATTGCTTTAATTATATATATATCTATTAACATACAAACTTACTACTAGAAACTTACATACATAGAGATATTAATCCTTATTCCTTCTTTATCTTACAAGTATCTATATATATAAATATAAACTCACAACGTGACTCTATACAACTCCAAAGTGTTTTATACGCCGGAAATTATTACTTTTCCTGCCTACTCGCAGCCTTCGCGATACTCTTTGGGCATCTGACTATATTCCAAACCAGACTACCCTATAATTATTTATAAGCGATAGCGTATCCGAACTGGTACATATGTGCATGTATAGCTACTCTTTAGAGAGAGCGTCCAGAGGTTCGAGAGAAGAAAGAGTCGTAATGAAGATTATCTTCCCTGATGCAATACTGGCTGGATTATCTTCCCTGATGCAATACTGGCTGGATGTTACTAACCTGGAGCTAGAGCTATATCTGAATCTGGATCTAAACGGTATCGGAACTGTATCTAGACGGTATCTGAAACTAAATTGGGACGCTAATTACCATGAGGTCTTACCTCAACCCTAACTTAAATTATTCTGGAAACCACTTACCGGTACGAAAGCTACTTCTAAATATCTCCCACAGGAAATGAATGCGTTACTGCTTCAACCACAACTTTCTCCAAACAGGGAAATTCACCTTTCACAACTCTTATGAACTTATTTCGTTCTCGTCAAATAGCAGTCTACACCATTACCAGTTCAACTCAGCAATGGCCGTCAAGAGACGCTACGCATTCAGAGGTAAGAAATAGTTCCCTGCAGGGCCTCAAGGGCGCAGTACTTGATAGCACCACTAACTATTGATTTCACATCGATCTACTAGGGGCGCCTTGATACCGTCCTTTCTATTTAAATTATAATCATTTTGCGATTCTTTCCTTTCCCTCGAAATCGGGTGTTACAGGTTTTTTACATTCTCTACTCCATAAAGAGGAAGTTTTGGGTCAGATTTTAGCAAAACGACGCTCCCGTCTGCTCGCAACGTGTCTTGATTCCTCGATTATCCAATGATTGATACCACAGCTCATTCGTATATTAAAATACTTATCGAACCTTACCATCCACAATGACCTGAACATCTTACCACAGTAGTTTATCCCAACCTTTTGATAGAACCGCTTTCTTTTTCACTCTTATCAGGCATTTCTCCTGCACGGGACGTAAGCTTAGTGTACATAGTGCATTTGAAGTGTCCGACAAACATAACGACGGCAGCGCTATTTAGCCGCATTCAACTTCACTAAGACAACACAGCAAAGCTATCTAGCCGCAGTCTATTTCACCAGACAACATGCTTTTGCTCTTGTGTTTTCCTTGTATCATACACATATGTGAATAGCTATATTCTACTATTTTTATTATTATTTTCTCATTGTCTGTGGGGAGGGACCAAGCCCTATGCTATCCAAAGGCCCTCTAGGCCCATGTAGCTACCCCAAAGATTTGTCTAACTTCCGGTTGCCTTCTCAGTGCACTGCCAGCCTCCGGACAGTCTCCTCCCGTTACAGACAACACTGTCCATCACCGTACAGTGAGCTGTAAGAGGCTCCTAGGACAAGAAAATCTAAGGAAGACATTGCTGGACTCGAACCTGGGTCTTCCGCGTTACCACTGAGCTAATCCCTTCCCTGAGCTATATATTAAATATATCACCAAAACCATAACGATAAATTAATCGCAAACCTAGTCCTCAACCGCGACACAACGATATCAATCTTGCTTCGTATATTTCCATATTTACTTTATCTCTTACTGCTATTTGAAGAAATATTGTTGATCAAATATTCAAACTTAAGTTTTTACCGGAAATACAAGTTTTGAAATTCTTGAAATTTAATGGAGTAGAATTTTAACTTTAAAGAAAATCGTTTGACTGGAAGTACGACTTTATAGATTGAGTTGCTCAGACTTTTTGTTTCTGGAATTTTCCTGAAAACGGCTTGAAGGATTTTTCTTTATCTTGGTCGGTTGACTGCATTCATCACTAACTGTTAATGAAATATGGCTTCGGAAAACTTGATTTTAGTTGAGTTCTGATTAATTTTGGCTTAACTTTGAACGCCATAACAAGTTTTGCTGGGGCTGTACATGTGACTGCCGTATGCCTACATTCAGGTAGAATTGGCCTAAAAACCACCCCATCCTCTCACTTTGTATGCTAAGACCAACTAATTTTTAATTAAAATTCCGAATTGAAGAAACTTTTAGCAATTCAAGTTTTTATAAGTGTAGTGAGGGAAAATGGTTGTTTCGCACCAGATTGTTTTATTTATTTATTATTTACTCAGCGAAGACACTGTGCAAGACTTGCTGGGCTATCCCCAGATTTCCCTATTGCACGTGCGCATTATGCTTTTCGAAACTAAAATTATAACTTTGTGAGCACACGCGTTGCGGAATTGTTATAATGCAAACATTGGAATTGTTGAAAATGACTGACTAGTCTGGGCACTTCTCTAGGGAGCTTGGCGTACCCACGGTGCTTCTCAGTATACCGACCGAACCAACACCACTTACACTGACAGTGGCCCCTAACGGAGGGAGTTCATGTGTGTCACTGACTCCTCTTCCTCCATCACTGTACATTAATTAACTATTGTAATTTTAATTAAGCTTCTATGCAAATATTTTAATGTAGTGTATATATTAAACCTTTCACTATATTTAACATAATAGCAAATATATTTCATTAAAAAGAAAATTATTAATCAATTGAAAATCCTGAAATGGCATTTTCGAATGATCACAGCTTTCCTCGATTTCTAATAAAATCTGTTTTCTCTGAAAATGCCCATGATCCTGGACGGGCAGATATATACAAAGAACCGGCCAATGTATGGCTAAAGATAGGCGAACTGTATCCTGAAACTGTTGAATTTATCTCAAACACATTATAAAGCATATTATAGCGGCAGACGATACGTACAGGATATGTCATGCAAGGCCTAAAATCATTAACTATATTATTTTGGAGTGAGTATGGAATCAACTCACGTTGAGTTTGAAATTAATTCATTTCATTGAATAATTGTTTTATACGCTTATATCATATACATTTTACATTCATACATATACACACAAAGATGACAAATATGGGAGAACTGAAACTCATACTTGACTCAATCCCAACGTACGACGGAAACCCGAAAACATTAACACAATTAATCCTCAATGTTGACGAAATAAATGCAATATTAAACAGTATAACACTAGCCCTAGCTCAACTACAAAAACAAATAGTCTTTCTAAACATAAAAAACAAGATAATAGGAACAGCGAACGAAAACCTTAGGAACATTAGGTTCGCAAGCTGGGAAGAATTAACATTACACCTAATAAACAGTTTTGGAGACAGACAGGAACCCACTGGCTTACTTCTAGACATATTAAAAATTAACCCTTCTAGAAACTCATTAATTAACATTTAATTACATAATTATATAACAATAATTACATATAACAATTAATGCATTTTATACCCTAAAAGAAATCAAAGAAAAATTTAACTTATTTAGAGCTAACGTAAATCTGCTTGATGATGGCGCCAATGATCAAAAAGAGTATCTAATACAGTTCCAAGAATTAATTGTAACAACTAACTTCATAATATCACTATAAGAGCCATTAAAGAACGATTTAGCTACCCGAAGTCCAAAAACACTTGTCGAAGTAGAATAGCTACTAATAAACGACTTTCAATACATACAGAATTCGAAAAATAACAGCAGAATAGTAAACAGACTACCTAACTTACCACCCACACGGTTCCCTGGAACAACATTTGCCAGAGAACCGATTTGCGTAAAACCTAATAATCGTCCAAATAATACTAATTATCAACAGCAAAAACTATAAAACCCAATAGAGTAACTCCAATCTGTATACAAACGAGACAAACCCCGACAATGCGACAACAGCAAAACTTACCCCCACAGTCTTCACAGACAAGACAACAAACAACACAATTTAGAACCGTCAACAACAATCACGGACGCGACCTCTCGGGGTCCGAGCGCTAGAGCTCTTAGACGCGGAGGGAGTAGACTTTGGCCCAGTGGAGGGTTGGCGCTTTGCGCACCACCCCCCATGGCTACTACCTTCTGCAAGCGTCCGTATGGACCTGGCAACACATAAAAAAGAGGATACACCACCCGTCGTCTATAGGCAAAAATTGTTAGAAATATTAAACTTTTATTATGACTTCCGACCCGTCTTTACAGACGGGTCGAAGATAGGCGACGGTGTAGGTAGTGCTGTGTACACGGAGGGAGTTACCCTTAGTTGGACACTTCCGCAATATGCAACCGTGTACACAGCTGAGATGTTCGCAATTTGCCAGGCCATAAAATTAATTCGAGATAAAAATTATAATAAAACACTAATATTGACGGACTCATTAAGTGCATTACAGGCCCTCCGGGATAAGTTCTCGATGGACCCAATGGTCCTAAAGATTTACAATTTATTGCAGCAACTAAGCGCATGTGGTCAAGGGGTGAAGTTCGCCTGGGTGCCGGGTCACATTGGTGTGTCCGGTAACGAACGGGCGGACGAGGCAGCTAAGCGAGCTGCCTCTGCACAAACAAATGATGTCACCCCCGTACGGCCCACTGACTTACAGGTTTATATGAAATACATTATTAATAAAAAATGGCAAAGTCGGTGGGACAGAATGAGTGAAAAATTAAAAGATATTAAACCACGTGTGCGAAATGTCATGATCGAGAACTACCCGCGGCACGAATCAGTGATTCTGACAAGGCTAAGGATAGGGCACCTCCTTATTCTGACTCACGGGCACCTCCTTATTGATGGGAGAAGACCGAGGTGCCCTCGTTGCCGAGAAAGGCTGACGGTAGCGCACGTGTTGGAAGGGTGTCAGACGCTGTACAGACAGAGAGAAAGAACAGGTCTGCCACATGATAAGCGCGTTGTATTACAAGAGGGTTCTCCTTACATAAGGAGGCTATTCGATTATTTGAAAGACATAAATATATACAATAAAATTTAGGATTAGTACTTAGGTTAGAAAAACTGGGTGAAGGAATATTGGGTACTTCACCCATTAGGTTAGTTATTTTAAAGGGGAAAGGAATATCGAGTACTTTCCTCTTAGTGTGTATGTTTAGTATGAGTGTATTTATTAGCGTGAACGTATTTATTAGTGTGAATGTATTTATTAGCGAGAACGAATTTATTAGCGTGAATGTATTTATTAGCGAGAACGTATTTATTAGCGTGAACGTTTTTTATAGCGTGAATGTATTTATTGGCAAGAATGTATTTATAAGCGTGAACGGTTTTATAGTGTAAATGTATTTATTAGCGAGAATGCTGGTATAAATGGTTAGGTTAGTATTTTATTCTATTTCGGGGTTGAAAGAAATTATATAAAAGTATTTCAACCCCTTAGGTTTAGTTTAATTTAGGTTTAGTCTCTTATAGAGGGTGCAGGAACATAAGTTGAAAGTACTCCACTCCACATTTAACTTGTTCAATAGCCTCCTTAAGTAAAAGTTATACAATTAAAATATCTAAAAATTACAATATTAAATGAAAGAATGTTGCTTTTGGTTTTTGCTTGGGTTGTTGAAATAGGTTCTCCAGAAGTTAAGGGATGGCACTGTAATAACCCGCACTCCCCCTCGTCGACCAGATCGATGAGATAAGTGGGGAAGTGTGGGAAGAATCAACCACCAAAGGTTCCCCTCACTCTGCCAGGCAAAGTGTCGTGTGTGGACGCCAATTAAGGTATTGGTGCCATCCCAGCTCGAGTGGCAAAAGAAGAGAAAGATATATAAGAATATGGGGCGCTAATGGCCATAAGTCGTCGATGCGCCCGGAAAAAAAAAAACACAATTTAGAGGACCAAACAATTATTTCACACAACAAAACACGCAATACCAAAATAACAAACCCATGAACTATATAGCGGAAGAAACATTTAACAAAGAAGATACCATTGACGATAACCCCCTAGAAGAAATCGACAATTTTAACTACGACGACCCCTTACAAACAGAATAAAATTTTGAAGAAACTGAAACAGAAGAAAACAATCCTTTTTTAGGGATAATTCCGTCAACCCGAGGGAGAAATCCTAAACATTTACTGTGACTCGAAACTTCCTTTCTTAAAAAACAACGACTATTACATCTTAATTGACACCGGATCTTCTATGAACTTAATTAGTACAAGAAAACAAATCCAAATTTAGAGTTTTAACGAACAGTTCACATTCACCACAGCTGTAGACAAACACATCGGAAACGGATACGTTATAATCAAAATCAAAAACAGAAACATTAAATTCCATTTACATGACTTCCACAAACAATTTAACACATAAAGAACACATAAACAAAATATGCCTAGTCTATCTGGTCGACATCATCATATTAGGGACATCATTATAGGAACATAAACAGAACATAAAGACAATATTCTCTATATTTAGAGAAAACAATTTAAAAATACAATTAGACAAATCTGAATTTTTACACAAGGAAGTAGCTTATTTAGGCCGTATTGAATCAGCAGAAGGTGTTAAACCTAATCCTGATAAGGTAAAAGCAGTGCAAGACTTCCCTATCCCTAAAATGCCAAAAGAAATAAAAACATATCTAGGACTTCTGGGATATTACAGAAAATTTATACCAAATTTTGCAAAACTGACAAAACACCTAACAAAATGTCTGAAAAAGGAAATAAAACAGATCTGACAGACAAAGACTATAGAGACGCCTTTGAGAAAAGTAAAACCCTTCTAACTAACGCCCCAATCTAACGCACCCAGACTTTACAAAACAATTTACATTAACTACGCCCTAGGCGCTATCCTTAGTCAAAACGTAGACCTACCAATAGCCTATGCTAGTCGAACCTTAAAATACTCATGAAATAATCATTTTTATTAATGATACATATTGATCATCAAACTCGGCAGACGGACCATGGTCCAAAGTCTTGTAAGAGACCATGGTCCAATTGTCTTTAAAAAATAATGGATATTGTATCAATTATATAATAAAACATTATTATTATTATTATTACTCATGAAATAAACTCTCAACAACAGAAAAAGAATCTTAAGTATTGTATGGTCGACAAAATACTTCAGACCGTACCTATTCGAAATCCGTACTGACCACCGTCCCTTAGTCTGTTGATGACACTGACAGACCCTAACAGCAAATTAATGCGCTGGAAAATGAAATTAGAAGAATATAATTTTAACATAGAATATAAAAAAGGAACATTGAATATTAACGCCAATGCTCTACCACGCATTAGACCCAAATTCCAAATTGAACAATCATTTGAAGATATATTAGAAAAACCCCAAAACATTATAAACTTTACATCAGTAAATAATCAACATCATAAAACACTCACAGAACGGATAAATGCAAAATTTAAAAGCACAGACTTTCTAAACAGTAAAACTAGAAAGACGGGATAAATTTTTACACAGCCTATATATGAGAAATACACATTATTCCATCTAATAACAAAACACGAAGACTCCGATAAAAAAAAAATCGCAACAATAATAACTTGTTTAAACAAGGTCAAAACTACTGCATACAAAATGACATTTTCGAATCACATTTACCGAAAAATTGTGACAACACAATCGACCTAATTGATAACACTATAACAAACCTAATTACTGAAATATTGACAGAAACGCATATCAAAATCGTATTCCTCGACCCACCTGAAGAAGAAATTAATATGAATGATGAAGAAAGCTTAATTAATAGCATAGTCAATGACGACCTAGAGACTTGTCATTCCGCAGAATAAAATGAATTAAACGGGATCACGTATAAAGACACTTGCATCAACATGGGGAAAATCAAATAATTATACAGAAACATGAAAGGAAACGCAATACAATACAAAAAATTATTCGGGCAAACCAAACAGAAACTAACGATTAAATTAGACGCAAGAAATATTAATACAGAAATTTTTAACTTCATAAAAGACTACCTTGTCCCAAAAATACATTATTACTGCCTAATAGACAAAGACTTAATACCAACTATAAACGAAATATTACAAACACAGTTTACTAAAGACTCCTACAAACTCATTCAATGCGAAAACATTCTAACCGACATTGAAGACCCAAATGAGCAAATAGCAGTATCATTAACTATCACTGAGGAAAAACAAATCACAAAGGGTTCATGGAAACTTACCTAACTAAAACGGAGATACTATTGGCCCAAACTACATATTGATTTGCAAAAATACATTAACAATTGCGAAACCTGCCAAGCTAACAAATACGAAAGAAACCCATACAAAATTGATGACAATCTTACAGAAACCCCAAAATACCTTTTCGATACTCTACACATAGATACATTAACCCTAGAAAACGAAAAATCACATTAGATGCATTTACTAAATTTGCGCCAATTCACCCCCTAAACACATTAAGCGCTGTAGAAATTACAGAAAAACTGTTAAAATACTTCAGTCAATACCAAATCCCCAATAAAATAATACACGACGACGGGACAGAACTTAACACAACCTTTTAAAAGGACTTTTAGAATTACACAAGATAAAACCCCACATGACATGTGTTGACAACCCAAAAAGCAACGGAATAATAGAACAATTTCATTCTACGTTCACTAAACATTTACGGATAATAAATCAAAATAAAGAATTTGAAAAAACGAAACTAACAAATAAATTACATTTCGCTATCCTAGGATACAACAATTCGATAAACACCACCACAAAATTCACTCCTATATGGTGCGGACAGAGACAAACACATATTTAACACAGCGTTCGCTATAGACGACTATTTAACAAACCATAAAAACAAACTCAAAATATTACAGAACCAAATTAGCAAAAATATAGCGTAGAGAAAAGCAAAAGATTTTTAAAACAGGACTAATGTAAACCGCCACCAGACCAAATACCCACTAACGTACTGATTAAAGAAGGAAAAAAACGCATCCAAAAAATTTAAAAAAACCTATATAACATACCAATTAGAAAGCTATAACGCTAAGTTAGGTCTAATCGAAGTAAACCCAAACTAAAGACACAAAATTGACAAAATAAAAAGGAAACCTCTATATGTTACAGGTGCCCCCACATAATAGGAAGTAAGCTAGAAAAACTAGTTGGCAATACAGGAGTTGATATCTTAGAATTAGGCAATATATACATTTACCTAACATCGCATTATTCTTATTACAATTATAACTCAGCTAACATAGAAACAGAATTTATAAAGTTAAAAGAATGTAAAATGGACATATATGGCAAACTAAACACCATTGATTCAACCGAAAATTCATACAAAAGAGAACTAGAAATATTTATTAACATTTTAGACTTTCAGACAAAACTGAAAACTTATCTAATGGAAAAAGAATTAAACGAGGACTAATTAACGGATTACGAACCATCATCAGCAAGACTATATCTGGCAACTTAGACTCAAAAGACGGTGAAAAATACGATTAACTATTCGATAAGATTAATAGAAATCAAGACATCCTCCAAAAACAAAACTTAGAAACAATAAGAGTAAATAAAGAAATGATATGAAAATTCAATAATCAAATTGAAAACGTAAAACATATCGAATTAGTATTAAAATCTAGAATTATGCAAATAGAAACATTAATTAACGAAAACAAATCCTGGCAAAACACATTAATTATCAAAGACATAATAAACCAACTGGTATTACTATTAACCTAATCGAAATAACAAGCGAAATAGATACTAGCCTAACTTTTTGTAATCTATACCAAATGCACAACTCTATTATCACTACAAAAGAATTACAAAAACTAACTAACGAAATTACTAATCTTAATTTTTGGGACATTACACAACAAATCACTAGCCATTGTCAACTAAGAAACAAAGAAATAAGATACTTACTGGAAATCCCAGTTTATGAAACAAATTATCAAAATAATAAATTATTGCAAATAACGCCAATTCTGTTATTAATAATAAAGAAATTTTTATGCTAGATGAGAATAAAGAATTAATAATAAAAAAAAGAATAATAGTCCATAAACGACTAATAAATGTATTAAAGTTAAAGAAAAGTATTTCTGTAAAACAAGCTTCATTGAAGTAGATAAATTTTTAAATAATATAATTATAAATAATAATAATAAAGAATGTAAATATTAAGATAAATGTCGGATTTATCGTAATAAAATTAGAGAATTCTAATATTGTAATAACCGTAGAAAAGAAACAAAGAGCCTTAATATTCAATCTAAAAACTTTAATAAATATAAACAAATAATTGGAATATATAAATTTAGAACAGACAAAAACTGTATCATTAATAACCATCATTTAGAAACTTATAATGTAGCCTGTAAGGAAATAATTTTTGAAAATATCAATTGCACTCTAAAGAATAATCAATTTTGCAGTAAGACGATTGATTTAAAACAGATCAATAAACAAAATATTGTAATTAAAGAAATAACTAAACTAGAAACTTTAGATTATAGTAATAATAACCATGCTATTGTATATACTTTTATCATCATTGTAACCTGTATAATCAAAATCAAAAAATATTTAAATTGTAGAACTAATAAAAAACAGGACGCCCCTGCAGGACCGGGAACAGAATAGGCCTGCTCCGTCCAGTATGTCGTAAGAGGCGACTAAAGGACTACGCAGGGGTGGCTGGTATACAGCCATATGGGAATAGCGAACCCACGGAATCCTAGCTCACTACCACACACATTCATAAAGAAATGTATACACACACACACACAAACACACAATTACAGATCCCCTAAATTCTGGTGTATGAAACCGAGCCAGGAGGTTTGTGGGCGGGGGTATCGGCCCACTGGATCGGTCCCACTGAGAACTAGGCCGAACTCAGTGAGTAAGCAGGCCCCCCTGGGGTAAGGGCGCACTGCCGAAGGGGTATTTTATTTCGTCCCCGCTCGTGGGAATCAAATGGAACCTACAACCACCAAAAAAATTTCATCAGGCTTTGTTGCAAGTGGAGTATCTACTCCACAATCTAAATTGAACAAGAAAAAGACGGCAAATTTGTTAGACGAGTTTGCAGATAATAAGGTAAGTCAGCAATTTTTGACGATGACCTGTCTGGAAGAAGGCAAGTCCTTTGAACCATACTGGCCCTATCAAATCTTCAACTTTTTAAAAGACATATGTCCAGGCACCAAAACGAAAAAACTAAGAAACGGTTCTCTTCTGATAGAAACAAGTGCGACAAATGAGAAAGCCAGTTCATTGCTTTCCTTGGAAACATACCAAGGAATGAAAGTGAAAGTTGAATTGCATAAGACGCTGAACTATTCCAAAGGAGTAGTATCCAGCTACGACCTATTGCATTGTTCGGAAGAGGAGATCTTAAACGAATCCATGTCACAGGGCGTTGTACAAGTTAAGAGATTATACAAAAAGCAATTTGGAGAAAGCAAACCAACTCCTGCACTTATACTGACTTTCAAAGGAGTACAACCTCCCGAGAAAATCACGGCAGGTTTCCTGTCCTTAAGAGTGAGGCACTTTATCCCGAACCCTTTGAGGTGTTTTAAATGTTGGTCTCTTGGACATATAGCAAACAATTGCACTATAGGTGATAGATGCAAAATATGTTCTTCGCCGATTCATCAGAATGAATGTCCCACTCCTCCCCTTTTATCAACTGTAATGGTCCACATTCTTCTGTGTCCTCTGACTGTGAAAAATTCAGAAAAGAGAAGAGAATACAAGAAATCAAAGTTACAGAATGTGTCAGCTACAAAGATGCATTAAAAAAAATAAATGCTGAAAAATCTAAGCCTACAACTTATGCAGAATGTGTGGCAGAAAAAAAAAACGAGAATAAGAATCTAGAAGAACTGATGTCACGTCTTACGGACGTTGTTGAAAATCTAGCGAAGAGCATTGAAAAGCTTGAAAAGAAATATGATAATATAGTGATGAAAATTAATTCCAAAGAAGAAAAAGAAGAAAAAGTGAGCACTTTTCATCCTAAAGATGAAGTTTTTAGCAAACCTAATACCATTTCAAAAAAGAGGCCACAAACTCCGGTCTCTCCTTCCTCTAAGCAAGGAATTACAATTTCGCCGCCAAGAAAAATTTCTGGAGCAAATAAAAAGTCAGATATAAAGCCTATCAGGAAAGGGTTGAGGAGCAATACCTCCTCCAATTCGTCCTTAGTAAGTCTAGAGGATAAGGACTTAGAGGCCATGGATACAGAAACTTTAAGAGAAATTGTCAGTTCATTATGGAAAAAAGGCAAAGGAAAATGATGCAGCTGAAATTATGATTCCACTTAATGATATTACAATGGAATTGTCGTGGATTTTATAGAAACCAAGATGAGCTAAATTTACTCATAAAAAAGTATAACCCAAAAGTTATTTGTTTACAAGAAACGAATCTACGGAATGATGATTCTCCAAGACTTCCGGGATATCAAATATTTCGGAGCGATTTCCTGTTCGGTAACCGTGCATGTGGTGGAGTTGCCATATTAATAAGGAATGACATATACAGCGATAACGTAACAACAGATAGTGGTGACATTCAGTTAGTAAGACTTACGATCCATTGTCCTAGGAAAATAACTATCTGTAATATATATATAACTCCCGCAGCAAATGTCAATAAAGCAGATATTTTACAAAAACTGAGAATGCTCCCTTCTCCATACATTGTCCTGGGCGATTTTAACGCCCATCATACTTTGTGGGGATCAACCCATGTGAGCCCTCGTGGAAAGGCACTGGAGGAAATCCTGATAACGGAAAATATAATACTCATCAATAAAAAGGATAGTACACATTTCAATTCAAGTAATGGGACTTTTACGGCCATAGACTTGGCATTTTGTACTCCTAACCTTGCTCTCATCTTTCACTGGAATGTCCACAGCGACCTTTGCGGCAGTGATCACTTTCCAGTGGTAATTGAAAGTAATCTGCATGTTACTGATGAGTATATACCCTCAAAATGGTCGCTCAGAATGGCCAACTGGGACAAATTCGCGAACTTGGCGGATTTTAGTTCCGTAGATTTCACAGATGTTGATGAAGAAGAGCGTAAAAGTTATAAATAATGCAGCAGAAGCCTCGGTGCCGAAAACGAGTACATATAAAAAAAAAAATCCTGCCCCTTGGTGGAATGAAAATTGTAAAACAGCCATTAAGGAAAGGAAAAAAGCACTAAGACATTTTTACAGGCACCCGTCGGAAGAAAACCTAGCTAGGTACAAGATCCTAAGGTCTAAAGCTAGGAAAACCATTAAAGAAAGTAGGAGAGTCTCGTGGCAAACATTTATATCAGATATAAAGCAGTCTACACCCTCAGCTGAAATCTGGAGAAAAATTAAAACAATTATAGGCGTTGGATCCAGCAGTCAAATTCCTGGGCTTAATTTAAATGGAATTATCACAACGAACGACCTGGATAAAGCCGAAGTACTAGCCAAAACTTTTGCAATGGTGTCATGAACTGATAGATATTCCAGTACATTCTTGCAAGCAAAAGAGAGGGAAGAAAGTATAGAGATTGACTTTCTTGAAGGGCCGTGTGACCAAAGTTACAATAAACCCTTTAAATTTTGGGAACTAGAGCTGGCCTTATCAAAAACAAAAAATACATCACCAGGTGAAGACAATCTCCATTATAAATTTCTAACAAATCTTAGAAATAGAAATAAAGCTTATATTCTTAGATTTTACAATAGAATTTGGGTGAAAGGACAGTTCCCAAAAGCATGGAGCACTGCCATCACGATTCCAATATTGAAAAAAGGCAAAAATAGCTCTGAACCTACTTCGTATCGACCAATTACATTAACCAGCTGCTTATGCAAAACTTTTGAGAGAATGGTAAACAGACGATTAATATGGTATCTGGAATCAAAAAAATTGATAAATAGCGCACAAACGGGATTCCGCCGAAATCAAGTACAATGGATGCCCTGGTTGTACTAGAAAACGAAATTCAAAACGCTTTTTTACAAAAGCATCATCTTATTGCAGTGTTTTTCGATATAGAAAGGGCGTTCGACATGGTGTGGAGGCATTCAATATTGAAGCAACTGCATCATTGGGATTTTAGGGGGAATCTCCCAAAATTCATACAAAACTTTTTAAAAATACGCACCTTTAAAGTACGTCTAAGAAATATTTTATCATCTTGCTACATCCAAGAAAATGGAATGCCACAAGGTAGTATTTTAAGTCCCATTCTGTTTCTAATAGCCATTAACAGTGTAATGACATGTCTGGAACCAGCCGTTAGAGGGTTACTGTATGCAGATGACCTTGTAATATTTAGTAGTTCTAGGCTGCTTACAAATACTCACGCAAATCTTCAAAGCGTTATAAAAAATTTGGAGGATTGGTCGGACAGAAACGGCTTACGTTTCTCCCCTAATAAAAGTAGCTGCGTACACTTCCATAGATTTCGTAAAATGCAACCAGCAGTAATCTTAAATTTATATGGAAAAAGCATACTTTGTTCTGAAAGAGTGAAATACTTGGGGATTACCTTAGATAAAAAGCTGACTTGGCGTCCACATCTGGAAGATCTAAAAGAAAAATGCATTAAAAAACTGAACGCAGTTAAAGTTCTAAAGGGCACAGTCTGGGGAGCCGATCGTACCAACATGTTGAACTTCTACAAGGCTTTTGTTCGAAGCAAGTTGGACTATGGGTGCATAGTGTACGGTTCAGCAAAGGATTCTACATTGCGTATGATCAATCCTATACATAACGAGGGAATAAGAATGTCATTAGGAGCTTTGAGGTCTAGCCCTTTAGTAAGCCTCTTTGCTGAAAGTGGAGAACCTGCATTATACAGAAGAAGGGATATCCTAATGTGTAATTACGCGACAAGATTGTTATCCCTTGAAGATCACGTAGCCCATAAAACTATTTTCTTCTCTCCATTCCTGGAATTGTACAACAGAAGCGGCCGCACTAA
>JAAEAF010003004.1:0-136852 GCA_011037195.1 Triatoma infestans
AACTCTCGTAAATTATTTCCGAAACGATAATACCAGAGTGACCATGAAAAAGGCGGCAGTGCCAGGTTTTCAAAATTTCGAACGGGAGCAACCAGACAAGAAACCTACCCTGGTGATAATTCTTCTGTTTACATCTGAATTCAATTATTTAATAACTCTATAATATATTATACGCTTTGAAACATTCCTAGTGGCACAAATAGTTATAACAAAACCTTTCACAGAACCTACCATTTCGTTTTCCTGCTTCAAGTCCATTATCACTTTATCTCTTTTTGTCAATTGCTCGCTCTGTTGATCAATATAGTCCAAATGTATCAAAACAAACTCTTTTAATTCTTCCTCTTTCATTGCTCTTCTGTCGGCCATATCTCTGGACGCGAAAAACTGAGGGAAGTCGTCTTTGCCTGGCGACATATCCTTATAGGATACCATTTCCCTGTCGCCCAGTGTCTCGCTCACGTTTTCACCTTTTTTTAATTCTATCACTGACATATCAAAATATATATTGACCCTCAATGAGAGTCAGTAAAAGTAAATAATCAACTGAATCAAACGAACACATTACGTACACTAGCCTCACAAACAATGTTCGCCATATTGGTGTAAATGTCTAGCTTTCACTCATCGTTCTAGATGTCGCTACTTGAATTGGAACAAAAATTATGTACATGTATATACCACCACGCACTTATAACATTCAAAGAAATAAGCATATTATGTAAGTAGTGCGTTACAAATTTTTGCCCATAATTTATTCAAAAGCTGCAGTTTACAGAAACTGAATTAACAATACATTTTTTTTGGAAAGATTTCATCCGCCAGTTTTAAACATAACGCTGCAATTTAATACGATCAATTTCATAATTATCAAAAGGTAGTGGCCCAAAGCATTAAATTATGTTTACTTTCTGGTTCTAACCTTATCAAATGCGGTTTAGGATAGTATACATTTCCCATATTCTTTGTTTTGTACTTGGTGTGTCAGTGGCTTTATTGTTTTTGAATTATGATATACCTGAACACATACCTCACATAGAAAAAGAAAAGTTTCGTTGTATTATTTTAATACTTAGTGCTCCAGACAATGTGGAAAAGAGAGCCGCAGTACGAGAAACATGGGTAAAATTTTTAGGGACAGATTTTTTGCATTTATTTATAATCGGCAGCAAAGATATAAGCAGTGTCCAGCGTAGTCAAATCGTCAAAGAGCATAAAAGTTTTGGAGATATTCTTCTTGTGCCTGTTGTGGATACTTATGGAAATCTCAGTCTGAAGGTGTGTTGAAAAAATAAAGAATTGAAAACTCAAAAGTACGTTTTTCTGTATAAAAAAAAACTTATGAAACAAATGACAAAGAAACATCAACAAGTAGAATTAATAAAATCTTACTCTTGATTATTTATTAATCTTCTTTATAAATTTTGCTACTTGTTAATAACGACGGCAATAAGGTTTAGATGACCATAATTCAATCACTTAGTAACAGTAGTATTATCAAATTGTAAGCATTTATATTCAGTTATTAAATTAAAAAACATTTGTTCTATTCATTGATATCCCGTATGGTTGATGGTTTGAAAATAAATATTAGTATTCAATTAGATCACAGTTAACATTTTTATGGGGAAAAAATTAATCTTCTATCCAGTCTTGAAATGAACTACAGCAAAACTGGAAAAGCTAGCGAGAATAGTTTTTATAAATGTCTTAGATTTCAGAATAAAATAAACTCCTTTTTTTTATAATTAAATTTATAGAAGTTACAAATGGCAAGTAAAACTACGTTTTCTAGTGAAAAAACAGAATTTTTCCTTGACATAGATAATCACCAATAACTAAGAGCTTTGGACATATCTCATTGTAATTAATGCCTTTCGCTAATACTTTACTATTTAGATGTAGTATGTTTATTACTATCACCAAGTTTTCTTATTTGAACTTTCTATACTTCATTTTTAGGTTCTGCGTTCATTTCAAGAAGTGAACAGTGTGTACGACTTTACATATCTTATTAAAACTGACGATGATACATTTCTACACATTCAAGAACTGAAGAAAGCTGTACGTCATGCACCAAATCACTTTCTTTATTGGGGCTATTTTTCTGGTAATGCAAGGGTATATCGTCGAGGGAAATGGAAAGAATTAAATTGGTTTCTATGCGATAGATATCTTCCATACGCATTAGGCGGAGCTTATATTTTGACTAAAGATGTAGTGGATTTTATTGCTAAGAATGGAGATAATTTTAGGTATAATCTTAGGTTTTATTTGATTAGATTTTTTTTTTCTTAAAAAAGCAAAATTTAGTTGTCTTGTTTAAAAAACATTGAGTTTCCGAGTAGGGACCGCATCATATTCCATTGCTGCATTAGATTTTAAGGTGTGACCCCTGAAGAGGCTAATTGCAACATGGGCCAAACGTCTGTTTCTAGCAAACCACTGACGCGGTCTCAACCCGGAAACTCAAGCGTTTTTCATGAAAAGATTATGTCTTGATTTATTTCTAGATTGTACAGATCTGAGGATGTAAGTGTGGGGACTTGGCTGGCCCCACTTAATGTATTTCGTATGCACGATACTCGTTTTGACACGGGTACTTTTACACGAGGTTGCCAGGATGATGCCATAGCCATACATGATAAAAGTCCAGATCAGTTGCGTATCTACCATCGTCGCCTAATGGACGGATTGGGCCCTTGCCCTGAAGTTAAATTAAAACTTCAACCTTACCTTTACAACTGGAGTGTATTGCCGACCCAGTGTTGCCGCAACGTGAGATCTTAAGTTATCTGGATACACAGGACGTTAAAAGATAATTAATGATGCGGAAATAAGTTTAACTCAGCAAAATAGTAGGTATTAGTGAATAATTACTTATATATCTGTTTTTATTTTCTTCTTGATTCTGACCGGTCTCGGATTACCATCCAGATTGTGTAAAAAGATAGACTACAACTGTTTAAGTACCAATAAAACTCAGAAGTGGGGTTGGTGAATTGTATGATTTCGGATATTTTGAACGCCAGGTTTAAAGTCAAGGTTTCTAAAAATCTGGTTAAAGTAAACTCTAAAGATGGAACATCCGAAACTCTTGAGAATCAAGCAACAACAAGTATCTTATGATGCCACAATCTCAGATATTGTCAATCTCGCGAACCCAACAACTCATTCAGTAATATTTTAATGTTTTCACAGAATTCTGTGAGATACAATGAAACATCCCGAAGAAAATGTAAACCACATAATACCTTATGAACTTTGACAGAGATATTGACGAATATTGAGAGGGAGAGAATCTTAGTGTTTTTAATCATCAATAGTTGTAAAATATTTGATACAATTTAAATTCTATAACTGTTACGATGAAGGCAGTGCTGCAATAAAGTTTAAGAGGGATTTTGGTTATTTGTGGTACTATCTACAGAGATTATCTTTAGAAGCTCAGCTTTAAAACTCAATAATCAAGCGGAACAAAGAAAATTTAAAAATCATTATTATTATTATCATTATTGTCAGTGAAAATTGAAACACAAAGCCAAGTCGTATTTATTACTATTTAGAATTAAGGAGCTTTAAAAGATATGCAAAGAAATTTAAACCATTGAAATTGTGCAGGACAGGAATGTAATTAGTAAAATAAATGCCATTAAAACCGAAAATATATTTTGCACATTTAATTTATGAATAAAATTGATTATATCATTGATCTCTAATGTGACGATTTAAAAACCAGCTGGTTAATATTTTTGAAAATATTTATTATTTTTCAACTTGATAAACCGTAATAATACGTAGTTTATGGTGTACAAATACTGATGAATCACCCATACGACTTTCTCTTACTGCAATTTAGCTTTCATTTATTATTTATTTATGTGGATATTACCCTAGTTACAAATTTCACATATAACTGAAAATGTATTTATATGCTCCGAAGTATATAAAAGCATATTTCCGGTAACCTTTTTGTAATTTTGGTCACACTTTTGACTTGTTATTAATATTATATAGACGGTAGAATCATACAATATATTGAACCGACACTTTAGTAGAAACCTAAACGTTATATCTCCTGCAGAACACTCCTTTAAATGAATAAATAAATGTTTCAAGTAAAAGTCGTAGCTCTAATAGTTGGAGCCGTTTTCTAAAAAATCGCAAGAAACAGAAAAATCCTATTCAGTAAAGTGCTACTGAACCGGTCAACCTGTTTTGACCAAAACCTTGGTGTCGCGTTCCCTGGTAGTCCCGTCACATCCCCTAGTATTTTGAATTATATGTGGGAGGGGGGTTCTACCAGTTAAATGGATTTTTGAAATTCCGACTTTAAAGAAAAAAAAATCAGTTAAGTGGAAGTTAGTCTTTAATGAATTATTGTCTGAGATTTCTTGGAAAACAGTATTGGAGATTGTTTTCAAACTTAAAATGTCTGCAAAACTGACACCAAGGTTTTGTTCTGTTAATATGCAAACAGTAAACTGAAAAATCATTTAGTAACTCCGATTGATGGATTTTGATTGAAACCTCGGCAGTGGTGGTAAATAAAGGATTATCATGTTTGAACTCCCTGCGAATTTTTGTTTTTGAAATATTATGTTCACATACACACACAATTCGTTAAAACAAATCTTTGCTTTCTCTTACTGCTGTAAGAAAAAGTATTCGATCGTGTTAATTTTCGATTTTTTACCGAAAATAAATGTTTTGAAAATCCCAGAGTCCGTTTTTCTAAGAAATTGGTCTGCCTATATGTTTGGTCAGCACAACTCAAAAAAAGGGAAAGCGCAGAAACCTGAATCTGCATATGTAGGCGTTACCAGAGGACGCGACAGTAAGGTTTTGGTCAAAACTGTCAGTCGACCCAAAAGTAGCACTTTACTGAGATTTTTCAGTTTTTTCAATTGTTACGAAAACAGTTCCAACGATTTCCTTTAAACTTGGTATATCAAGTAATCATACAAAGAGTAACAACTTTTATCTTTTCACATTTTCCGGGAAAAATTCGTTTAAGGGTATTCTGGAGCTGGTGTGACGTTAGGCTCCTCTAATCGATTCTATCGTCTATATAATCGGTAAATCGGTATACCGATTTACCCTTTTATTCGATGCACATATATACATATTATTATATATATCAGTTATAAGTGAAATTTGTAACTAGGTAATACAAGTATAAATTAAAACTCTGTAAATTGATAAGAGAAAGTCGTGTGTGTGTTTTAAATCTGATTTTTTCGTAACCAGGAGATTTAAAAGCTTTATACTGTCTTACTGCTGTAAGAGAAATTAATAAATTCTTACAGTTTAGGATTCATAATAAAATGCGTATTCGTTGACGCAAACTACAGTATTTCACTTTTCGAATGATGATGATTTCAAATGATGTCAAAATAATAAATATAAACAAAATGGCATAGCTAATAATTAGTGGACCAATAATGTAACTTCAATTATATAATAACATAAACAAAAAATACCCTTTGCTGAAACAGGTTTCTTTTTTTTTTTTAAATGTTTCCATTTTAAATATTTGTCCTGAAGATATACAGTGCATTTACGAACACTAAATAATATGCTTTCAGTAACTTTTGACCTCTTAAATATTAGAAAGTTTGATAAAGCTAAGAAAATACATGTTTATCAATGACATATATTTTAAAATGTAGCAGAAGTATTTCATTTAAAACCTTGTAACCTTTAAAGATGTTAATTTGGGTCCTTTAAGTTAGCCTACAGAAGCAGAAATCTACTGCTCCTATCTGCGAGGTAGTTCTATCTTTATAATAAGAATAGAATTATGTTTGCTAATCTTGATGATTTCAAAAGCAAAACCTCTACTCACATTAAAAAAAAATAAATATGCTCGCTTTTAAATCTTCATATACTTAATTGTGCTAGTATTGGAATTATTTCTGAAGCTTCTGAATAAATGAAAATGACCAGGCTAGTAGATAACAGAAGTCGAAAATGATAGGAATAATAATGATGCACCTTTTATTTTTGCGAGCGCCAAAGATTTAATGTTCCAGTGTTGCTACTTTGTTCTTCATGAAAGGATTGTTTTGAAGTGCTTGTCTACAGCTTAATATAGATTATATTTAGGAATCAAAGGTAATTTATAACTAAAATATTTCGGCCTACAAATGTATTTCATAATTTACAACGAATAAATAAAGTATACATTTATTTTTTCAACTGAAGCAATAAATAAAAATTGTATGTGCCTTGGTTGAATAGTTCGATACGGTTCAGCCTGAAACAAAGAATAACTTATTTATTTTCCAAATTTCTGAAATTCAAATCAAGTAAAAATATTTGTTGATATATTAAAAATTTAACGAAAAGCTAATCTTTTCAAATGTACAACACCTGATACCGTGGCATTGTACTCACTGAAGCAAACACTAACCTATTATCACACACCTCATTCATTTTTCCATATATATAAATCTTCTAGTTCAGTAAAGATTTTGGCTCTGTAGCGGTTTTTTTTACACAAATACAAAACAACTCATGGTCTACTTACCTAGAAACACTTCCTGTGCACTATGGAAGGACCAGACTCATCATATTCCTGTTTCGAGATCCACATCTGTTGGAATGTAGATAAAGATGCAAGAATGGATCCACCAATCCAAACTGAATATTTCCTCTCTGGTGGTGCTATGATCTTTATTTTCATTGTGGCTGGTGCTAGAGCGGTGATCTCTTTCTGCATTCTGTCAGCAATACCTATTACAAAAAAAAAAATTGAGGAGATTAATGGTAATTTGTTTCTTATAGAAAATTTATAATGAAGATATAAATGTAGAAATATTTGGAATAATATTGCAGAACAAAACTGAACCTGAGAAAAAGTGAGGCTAGATTGCAAGAGAGTATAATTGTTGAATTCACCATATCGAAACATTCTCTGATTTTACCGGACATAGGCATTGACTTTATAAGCAGGCAGTCTATTAATTTTAACGTCTGCACCCAACATACACTCTTGTTCAACACTGTAAAGGATGTTTTGTGTTTTTACCTGGATACATAGTAGTTCCTCCAGAGAGAACAGTATTGGCGTACAGATCTTTTCTGATATCTACATCACATTTCATGATAGAATTATAGGTAGTTTCATGGATACCAGACGATTCCATGCCCAGAAATGATGGTTGAAACAGAGCTTCAGGGCATCTAAATCTTTCATTACCAATAGTGATCACCTGGTTAATGAGAATTCAATAATTTTAATACATTATTGCATATAACTTATCACAGATATTAAGAAAAGATAGTAGCCCAATCGGATAATACAACATTTTGAACAAAACGAACCTGCCCATCCGGTAATTCATAACTTTTTTCTAATGATGAGGATGCGGCTGCTGTGGCCATTTCCTGTTCGAAATCTAGAGCCATATAGCATAATTTTTCTTTAATATCGCGAACAATCTCCCGTTCTGCTGTAGTTGTGAAAGAATAACCCCTTTCAGTAAGTATTTTCATAAGATAATCGGTCAAGTCTCGTCCTGCCAAGTCCAAACGAAGAATTGCATGAGGAAGAGCGTAACCTTGAATAACAAAACAATTATATACAAAAACTCTTATTTACAACTTGCTGTAATAACTGATGATGATGATTAAAAATTTGTAAATATCAGTAATGTATTAACATGAGGAGTCAAATAGATCTTTTAGATCGTGCTGAAATTCATTAGTAGTTCTTTCTCTACACATGTAAATTGCTAAAAGATAATTTTTTCAACATTTTATTCGATGGTTTTAACCAGTAATAACTTGGTGGGAAATGGATTATCTACTTATCTCTATAGGAAGGGCCAACTAGCTCAATGCTTACGCTGTAGCCTTTGGTGCAAGCGACACGGGTTCGGTTCCTTGGAGGTCCTGATATTTTATTGGCCAAATTGAAATGAGGGTATTTATTAATGATATAGTGGCTGTTAAGAAACAAAGATTGAACGGGAAGCAGTGGCGTACGCTGGACAAAATATAAGAGTGTGCTGTGTAGTGCCATCTGCCGATGAAATTCAGAAGATGCATAAAAACAATTTGCTCAGTTTTCCACCCAATAAAATCAAACAAATCTCCATATAGCGCCGGAAGTTTCTATCGATAGTTGTTCCGGAAAATCTAAGTGCAACAAAGCTTTAACATTTAAAGGCTGTGCTACCCGCACACAACACGTCCTGGCAGTATAAAGTAGGCAGTAGTATCCTCACCCTGCGGGCGCAGACAAATACAGTGGTAGTTTTCACGTGAAGCCGTGCTACTGGTAGAGCGCACGACCAAACCGGCCAGAGCGCCATCAGAGGGAACGTATATTATCGTAGTGATGGTCAATTTGGATCTTCAAAGTAAATATTGTTGCATTAATTGACTTTTCTAAATAAATATAAATTAATATTCGTAATTCATACAAACAGGGCGTGCGGTGCACTACCAGCACACCCACAATATCCTCCCCTGCGGGAAGCATGATATGCCCATCTGGTGTAAGTGCAGTTTTCCTTCCGCTAGAAGAACCTAGATTGTTGTAGGGTATATTGCACTACGACCTGAAAGATCTATTGTGCCCCTCCCCCCGAGCCTTCTCAGTGTCCATCACCAGGCAGCGAGCTGTAGAGGCTTCTAGGAAGAAAAAATCCAAGGGTAGCACTGCTGGACTTGAACCCGGGATCTCCGCGTTGCTAGACAAGCGCGCTACCTCTAAGCTAATCCCTTCCCGTGAAAGACCTAAAATAGAATGGAATACTTCAAGAATTCTGGAGTCATTTTGGAATTCTCAGGACTAAAATCATTCCCAATACTATCACACATGACATTTTGCTTCACGCCCCAAATATAAAGATACTTAAAAAAAAGGGCATATCGTCTAGGTCCGAGTGGATTTGTATGTAGCCACTCCCTTTGCTTGGCAAACAAATACAGATAAAAAACATACATAGGGTAACAGTTCGATCTGTTGATTTATTTCTCAAAGCTATATAATCTATTATGGAGTTTTGACGCCTCACAGCGTTGAGCCTTCCGGCCGACTGGTAGCCCGCTCTCATCCACGCCTTGCCCAACGTAATCTTGACAATATAAAGATCACGGTACATATTCAATAAGTTTTACAAACAAGGATTTTAGAACTTGGAATAATTTGTATTCAGTAACAAATGCTCACCTTCATATATGGGTACTGTGTGTGACACTCCATCACCTGAGTCAAGTACGATACCAGTTGTTCTGCCAGAGGCGTACAACGACAAAACGGCCTGGATTGCTACATACATAGCGGGAGTATTGAACGTTTCGAACATTATCTAGAATTGCAAATATAATTTACTCTTATATTCAAAAATTAATTTTCTTATTACTGCCATTAAACTACAGGATTATTGGTATTATAGAGGGTTGTATATACAATGACAATCGAGGTGGATTATTATCGTTAGAAGTTCAACCCAACACGACTCTAATGCCGCAGCATTTATTTATTTATATATACGGCAGAACCCAATAACTAAACAATTACAAATTTAGGTATAAAATATTAATCACACAATTATTGCCCAACTTATAATAACTACAGTAATAGTAATGATAATCAAATATATATATAAAATGTTCAAAATACTATATAAGAAAATAAAAACTTGATAAAACTATGTATGTACAAGAATATAATATAATACATAAAACTGCCTAAAATATTTCTTTCAATTAAAATAGAACAACTATAAATTTATTTATGGTGAACATTCACTTATTATTATTATTATTTTTATCATTCACTTATATTATTATTATCATTCACTCATTATTATTATTATTATTATTATAATTAGTCTCTGTACTGTTATTAAACAAGCTTTTGTATGTTAACTTGTTTGGTTCTCAATATATGTTCTATTTATTCAAGGGTCATTTTTATGTGTACAACCATAAGCAGTCATGGTGAAAGTAATTTGATTTATTTCTCAAAAGCAAGCAGATTTACATAGTTCTTTATCTGCTGTTTGCTGTTATATAAAATTTCTCCAGACCTAAAGCTCCTACAAGTCAAACTCTACTACAAAGAGGGCAAATTGTACACGAAAGAGTTCCTGGAATAAATTTCTATCGGTATGACGAAAATGAACTTTTGATGACTACATGGGCAGACTGACGGCTTTCCTAGATCTGCAAAATATACCCGAATTTAAAAAGATATGTACATTAATTGCATGGTCCAAAATTATATGGCCTTCTAAAAAATCTCATACGTCCCAAAACCTATAAAGACATAAAATGCAATGAATTAAAGGAAGTTTTAAGGAGAGATTTGAACCCAAAACCATTAATAATTCCCGCCAGTCATGAATTTCTAAATAAAAAGCAACTAAAAGACAAACCTGTTTCTAAGCATAAGGGTGCGAAAAAGTCTCCTAATCCTCAAAAGTATTAGCATTAGTACAGCTTATCTATTGTCAAAAAAAGAAAGTAAATGGTCATCCGTAATCTTTATGTGGAAATCAAATCAGTTTGGTTGAACGGACAGATCCTTCAAGCGCGACTGTGCCGTTTCAGTAGGTTTCATTTTATGGGGCTATTTGTTACAATTAACTGTCTAAACTTTAATTAAAAATAAAATTGAAGGAAAACGTTTGCGTTTTTCTTTAATAAAATAAATATTAATAAAAGTGGAACATCCATGCACTCTAGAAAAGTATGGATAAATGAATTACTTTCATATGTAATTATGCGCTGGTTATGGTTTGATGGTTTATTAGAAGGTGGTGTGGCGTGAATATCAGCTCATCCGTAAATAATACTGGCTAACTTAATTAATTGTTTATTGTATTTGTTAACGCTAGAGAGAAATCTTATCTTGGATAGCTATAACTGATTTTCTCTTATTTTCCGAAAAGGTAAGTGCAAAGAATCTTTTGGAAGTTTTGTGTGTATAAATTCCAAGAAGGATTATTTATGTCCAGAAGATTCGATTATTATTGATTAGTTGTTTAGGTTATAATAGAATTATCGATTACCATTAGTATAAACAATTATTTCATCTCTTTTTATGAAAATTTTAAGCAATAATCGGGGCAAACTCACTTGTGTCATCTTTTCTCTATTGGCTTTAGGGTTTAATGGTGCCTCTGTCAACAGCACTGGATGCTCTTCAGGAGCTATCCTCAGCTCGTTGTAAAAAGTATGGTGCCATATTTTCTCCATGTCATCCCAGTTGGTAACGATTCCGTGTTCAATTGGATATTTCACTGTTAAAATTCCACGTTTGCTTTGTGCTTCATCTCCGACATATGAATCCTTTTGTCCCATACCTACCATAATTCCCTGTGAATATCAATATTATGTTAATTCAAAAAATATTATTTTTGAAAAAAAAAAAAAATCTGGTGTGAAATTACTCATACAACTTCTCTTACTCCAGTTTTAAAAATTCAAATTGATAAACTTTGTTAATATACAAAATTAAATGAAATTAGTCTTGTGTTTTTATGGAGAAAATCAGAAAAACTTCAGTAAAAACACACTTCCGGTTTACTAATTTTCTTGAAACTCGGAATTTCAACAACATATTTAATTCTAATTAATATTATTTATATGATAGAATGTGTAATGAGCTGAACTAGCACTTTAGAGGAAACCGTAACCCCAAACCTCCCGCAAATGTACCTTAAATAAATTTTCCCGGAGAAATGTTTCAAATAAAAGTTGTAGCTGCTTGTAAGCCTAGTTGATATACCAATTTTAAAGATAATCGTTGGAGCCATTTTTGAGAAAATCGCAAAGAAATAAAAAACTATTCAGTAAAGTGGTATTCCGGTTGAGGAATTTTGACAGATAACCTACTGTCAGATCCCACGGTGATATCTAAACAGAATATCAAGTTTGAACTTTTTATGGTATTTCTAAGAACGATTTTTTGGACTCAGTGGACCTCAAAAAAGGATATTTCCGGTGAAAACTCGATATCGAAAATTTGACACGATTACAATACTTCCTCTTACTAAGAGTAAGATAAAACAACAAAATTAAAGATTTAAAAGAATTGCTGATAGAATTACAAATATAAATTCAGTTGATTTTTCGTACTCCCAAGACTTCAGGCTTACAGCACTCCTTTTGAATTTCTGAGGAAGTTACAACTCGACGAAATTTTTAAAAGTAAAAACATTTTTTTTTCAAATTAATTTATTTACAGGGTAACCTTCGAAGCATCAATTATATTTTCAAGTTTGATTTTCGGATTCTGTAAAGTAGTCCTTCGGGTTGATACATTTTAGTACCTAGACGGAACACCAAGTTTGAGTTTTCAGAGATTTTTCGTTTTTGAGGTATTCAGTTCACATATAGACCCGCACTCACGCACAGACCAGTCGCTAAAAACATTTTTTTCGTACTCAGGGGCTTTCAAACATGTATTTCCAGAGATAACTCAATTTCAAAAATTTGTAATGATCTCAGTACTTTCTCTTAGGCAAGGAGTAAGAGAAAGTAATATATAATGGGCAGTGATGTGATCATAAAGTTACAAAATGCACATACATGTAGCCCTTATGCTCTTAAGTTAACAAACACTTTACATGAAAATTCGTAATTTCATTGTTGTCTTAAAAAAAGTCCTGGAATTATTTGAGGCTGTCCGACAAAGAAGCACTTGCTGTATAAAGCTACAGTTTGCACACAAAGCAACATGACAACCCCCTTTACTATTTCTTGTCCAAAGTCTCCACATGACATACACACTTCACTACTAATTTATCTTTTTTTATCTTAGATTATATAATGCTAAGATAAATTTAAAAAATAAATTCAAACTTGTAAAGGTTTTTTAGAATTACCAATGTTTCGCTATTAAAAAAATTCAGCTATTTTTTTATCAATAGTTCATTATGGCTGAAAAACAAAGTTGTCGAATAACCTAAATTAAATGCTGCATATTATAAGGTAGCCAAGAAAATTAAAAAAAAAAGATTTTTTTTTTAACTCACGTAATATTGTTTCACAGCAAAAAGAAATCACTAATATGAGAAAATAAGACTTGAAAAAAAGTTTCATTGAATACTGTGCCACATACACTCCATTCCAGGACTTTTTATGGATGTAAATTTGGGGATTTACAATGTGACTATCGCAATGAAAGGGGGGCGTACGGTATGCTAAAACATATGAGATCATACATCAACTTTATATTTTACGATTATTTCGGCAAAAAGACTTCAAATGGTGGCTAAAATTAATGGCGTTATACAAATTTTTCATGAAGAGAAGAGTTTTGGCATTATTAGCCTAGGATTACTGTAATAAATGCACTAAACTAGCACGGTAGCCAAATGTCTAACTTCATTGCAAATAATGAACTAAATTCATTAAAAGGGAAGGGATTAGCTCAGTGGTAGCGCGCTGGACTAGTAACGCGGAGGTCCCAGGTGCAGCACTCAGATATTCTCTTGCTAGGAGCCTCACCGTCCGGCGATGGACAGGGTGGTAAGCAACGAGAGAACACTGAGCGGAGCCGGCAGTGAAATGAGAAGACTCCGGGCGCCAAAGAGCATAAATGTTGACGCGCCTTACATTAACAAAAAAAAAAACTAAATTCTTTTTTCAACTAAATTAAAGCTTTCTTCAGATCTTCTGGTCAATACAAAGCTCTAAACACCGAGAATATGGAATATTTCTTAATTTTAATTATAAAATGCTGTATTATCTATTAAGTCTTATCTCCACAATTTATATTATTAAAATTGCAGCTTATCAGCTGTCAACGCAGTGCGCTCATTGGATAAACCTCATTTTAGTGGACAAAAAGTGTCTTGCACCTCGGCAACTGAAGGAACTACAGAAAGGAATACAGAAAGAATAGTCAATAGTCAGTGCTGCGGTTACATACATACTCCGCTTGTAGTACTCATTACGATGTTCAGCGAACCCGAATGAAAATGTGCATGCAATGTCACTGCTGCCATGAATATGCTTAAATAAAGTTTTATATTGGAACGAATATTTTTTAAATGCATTCATTTTCAGTGATACATATCACAGATACCGATATATATATATATATATATATCGTAAACATCTATTTCCTATCATATTTTCTTACTCAATATCTATTGAAGTATGAATTTAAATCAATCCTCATTCACATCAAATAAAAAATAAGATTTGATTTAAATTAATCAATATGGACCTTTTTGTTTTTTAAATAAAAAATCAAAATCACATGTGATATATACTCACTTGATATCGAGGACGGCCGACAATCGATGGAAATACCGCTCGTGGAGCATCGTCACCAGCAAAGCCAGCCTTGCACATACCACTTCCATTATCTACAACTAATGCGGCTACATCTTCTTCTGCCATGGCGACCGACTGGGGGCTATTAAAACGATTATACAAAGAGACGCACGTGTTGTATCCGTATATATTGTTTGACTGTGGAGGTGATATAGCTGCTAGCGTTTCCAACAGCTTGAGTCAACTGAGTGAGAGAGAGGGAATTTGATGTATACGATGTGGCTGATGGAAAGAGGCTGTTGTGTTCTGCCCAGTTCGGCAGCAGTTATATTGTCTGTACTCCCACCACTTCACATACGCAGGGGCTTTTTCCACTGGCGGCATACCGTACGCTCTGGTTGGCCTGCTAATTATGTATCTTTGATCCTGACTGTGAAGAGATATATGGCGAGCCGCGCAGCCATCGCCCACATGAGGACATTTCTACATCTCTCAGTGTTTTCTCTGAATCTCCCGTTCTTAAACTAACTTTTTCCTTGAATAATCCTTGGGTGCGTAATGATAAGTTTTCTGATATGAAATATTCAACCGTTTTTCTCTAATTGCAATTCTCACAGATTTGAAATAGTTCCATTGAGGATTTTGAAGAAACCTTCGTGCCAAATACGGTAGTGATATTGTAGACATCATATCAAATTTGAGTTTTCTACGATTTTCCGTTCTTTGAGATATTTTGTTCGTCCATATCAAGACAATCTTCTTACAGCAGTAACAAACAATTAGATAAAATATAAGGTATCACATCTCAAAAAACAAAAAATACCGGAAGTTCAAACTTGATATCCGTTTGGGTGTCAACGCAGGAGGCATATTGGATAACCTCATTATAGATCGACAAAAAGTGAAGGAACTGCAGCCGATTTTGATCGAAAGAACAGTCATCGACTATCAGGCCACGAAGTTCAGGAAATTAAAACTTCGGGTATAACATTCAAACAACTTTCTCTTATTCAATCCTCTTTCCGATTTAGAAATTTTTCCGAATTCGATAATTTTCAGTACTTATAACTTTATATAATCAAAAAAGCATTGAATTACAACTTACCGTTTCAGGAGCGGGTTTGGTGTAGTGCTTACGAGCATGTACTTGTTACTGAGGTCCCCACTTGGAGCCTAGCGTAAAACTGATAAATTTATTTTTGTTTAAAAAATGTTAATAGTAAGTTACGGGCGTTCACCCTAACGCCACCTAATTTGGTAAGTTGGAAGCCCGCCTGAAAATATACGCATTACATTACTTTTTACTTTCTCTTACTCCTATTAAGAGAAAGCATCGCGATCGTGCCCGATTTTCGAAATTGAGTTCACCGGAAATACATGTTTTGTGATCCCCTGAATACGAAAAGAATTTTTTTATCGAATAGCCTGCGTGTGTGTGCTTTTATTTACAGAATATCTAAAAAACGAAAACTGGCCGGAAGCTTAAACTTGGTATTCCATTTAGGTATTACCGCCGTATCAGACACGAAGATTATGGGCAAACTTTATCAACCGGAAATGCAAATTTGTTATTCTTGATTTTTCTCGAAAACGTCTCCAACGAGTTAATTGTAATTTCGTATACTATCTACACACTTTTTTTTTATCTACTACCCGTCACTTTTATTTAAAACATTTTCCCGAGAAAATTAATTTTTAGGGGGGGGGGAACAGTAGCGAAATGCGTTCCTTTAAAGTGCCACTTCAGTAAAATATATGGCTTTACAACCTCCATAATATTAGGACACTATACAACCATTGCTAGAATTTCAAATTTGAGGTAAATCGGTTTACCGTGTAATTTTACAGCATTGGATTATTAAATTTTTAAAATTTGCTCGAAAACACTATACTTGGAACGCTTGCTAAATGGATAGAGTACCACATTAAAAAAGGTGAAATTATTTTTACAAGGTTCTGAATGATCTGAGACCTCATTCAATATTTGATCAGATTGTTCAATATTGTAACTCACTGTCAACAATGTAATCTGCTCTACCTGGCAGTGTTGGGAGTTTGGCACTTGTCCTCCTGCCATCTGTATATGTGGGTTAGGACAATAATGTAACTCACTGTCATCACTGTAATCTCCTCTACCTGGCTCCGTTGGTAGTTTAGCACTTGTCCTCCTGCCATCTGTAAATATGGGATAGGACAATATCCTAACTCACTGTCACCACTGTAATCTGAACTACCTGGATCTGGTGGTAGCTTGGCACTTGTCCTCCCGCGAGCTATATATGTGGGTTAGGGCAATCTTGTAACTCAGAATCAACACTGTAATCTGCTCTACCTGGCTGTGTTGGTAGTTTGGCACTTGTACTCCTGCCAACTGTATATGTAGGGTAAGACAATATTGTAACTCTCTGTCACCACTGTAATCTGCTCTATTTCGCTTTGGTGGTAGTTTCGACTTGTCCTTCTGCGAACGGTATATGTGTGTTAGGACAATATTGTAACACACTATCTTCACTGAAATTTGCTCTACCTGTTTCTGGTGGTAGTTTGGCACTTGCCCTACTGCCAAATGCATATGTGGGTTAGGAAAATATTGTAACTCACCGAAAACACTGTAATATTCTCTATATGGCTCTAGTGGTAGTTTTGCACTGGTCCTCCCGCCAATTCTATATGTGGGTTAGGACAATATTGTAACTCACTGTCAGGACTGTAGTCTGCTCTGTCTGGTTCTGATGCTAGTCTCATCCTTGTCCTCCCGCTAACTGTATATGTGGGTTAGAAGAAGATTGTAACTCACTGTCACGCCTGTAATCTCCTCTACCTGTCTCTGGTAGTAGTTTGGCACTTGTGTTCCCGCCAACTGTATATGTGGGTTAGGACAATAGTGTAACTTACTGTCGACACTGTAATCGTCTCTAACGTACTCTGTTGGATTTGGGACTTGTCCTCCTCCTAACTGTATATGTAGGTTAGTAGAATATTGTAACTCACTGTCAACACTGGAATCTCCTCTACCTGACTCTGTTGGTAGTTTGGGACTTGACCTTCTGCCAACTGCACATGTGGTTTAGGACAATATTGTAACGCACCTTCACAATATTGACAACGGGCAAACATAAATATTGTTTACATTTATAGTTAATTAAGTTTATTTAGAGAGGTAAAAGTAGTCTTGTGAGTTTTTCAGACTAGACTTTTAATAGATGCTTCCGCTTTCTCAGAAACAATCTGGAAATTGTTCGGTTCGCTTCTGAGAATAGCGAAAAAACTGCTAAAAATGTTTTCAGTAAGCTGATAGATGTTTGATGTTTAAAGAGAGTGGCGATGCAGCCAAATCCAGAGCCACCTAAATGATCTCATTTTGACTCCTCTTGGGTGTCAGTGTTCCTATGTAGAGAGTGGAGTCGTCTGTTGAGTATAAGTTTTGGTAGGTGTGGTGGTGAGCTACAGTTTGCCCATGGATCCTCTAAATTCAAGTACTTTCATCGCTAACTCTGCAATGTGCAAGTGTCAGTATTATTATTGGTCAGGATGCCCGCACACCCGCTTGGATCCCAAGATCCCTATTTCCGCCCCAACGAGGTAGGCTGACGATAAGGTTTCATTGTTTTATTGTCGTGTATCTATCGCAAGGTTTTTTCTTCTTTCATTAATAAGTTGTTTTGTTTACAATAATTGCTTTGGAGATTTGCTAATTAAGAATGGTAAGGATTGGAAATAAAAGAACTGATAACACAGTCTTTGAAACTGCATCTGTCCTATAATGTTGCTAATTTCTATTTTATGAATTTGTCGGTGGCATTTAGATCAACTATTTGCTGTATTGTACGAACGACATCTTTATTTCTTGATTGTTAATATTTTATTAGAATTATTTCATTGCCTACCTGCAAGTTTGGCGACCAGGGAAAGTGACATTTCTATTCGGGACACCATTTATAATCTAAGGGGAGAAACCTGTTTGCATTCTAAGTTTCATAGTAAAAACACGGACCTGTAAGTTGATACTGTTATTGGCCGCACCACACATTTATCGATATTATTGCTTACCTTCCGTGTCCCATATGATTTTCATCTGCCCATATTAGCAAATTCCCCCAGTTTAATGATCCATTTTTTGTAAATTTACATTCATCACTCCATAAATAATACTTCAAAACAAAACAATGAATAAGTCAAGAAAGTAAACAAAAATTTCTCGAATTTCATAATGGAATATTCACTCAGGGAATATTAAACGGATATATTTCATTCAATAAACATTTTACATGAAATAAAATCCCTTTTAGAATTCGTTAAAAAAATATATAGCTATATGGTCTAGATCAGATCGATGGTTCCAATATATAGCTATATGGTCTAGATCAGATAGTTGGTTCCAATATATAGCTATATGGTCTAGATCAGATCGATGGTTCCAATTTATAGCTATATGGTCTAGATAAGATAGTTGGTTCCAATATATATAGCTATATGGTCTAGATCAGATAGTTGGTTCCAATATATAGCTATATGGTCTAGATCAGATAGTTGGTTCCAATATATAGCTATATGGTCTAGATCAGATCGATGGTTCCAATATATAGCTATATGGTCTAGATAAGATAGTTGGTTCCAATATATATAGCTATATGGTCTAGATCAGATCGATGGTTCCAATATATAGCTATATGGTCTAGATAAGATAGTTGGTTCCAATATATATAGCTATATGGTCTAGATCAGATAGTTGGTTCCAATATATAGCTATATGGTCTAGATCAGATAGTTGGTTCCAATATATAGCTATATGGTCTAGATCAGATAGTTGGTTCCAATATATAGCTATATGTCTAGATCAGATCGATGGTTCCAATTTATAGCTATGGTCTAGATAAGATAGTTGGTTCCAATATATATAGCTATATGGTCTAGATCAGATAGTTGTTCCAATATATAGCTATATGGTCTAGATAAGATAGTTGGTTCCAATATATATAGCTATATGGTCTAGATCAGATCGATGGTTCCAATATATAGCTATATGGTCTAGATAAGATAGTTGGTTCCAATATATATAGCTATATGGTCTAGATCAGATAGTTGGTTCCAATATATAGCTATATGGTCTAGATCAGATAGTTGGTTCCAATATATAGCTATATGGTCTAGATCAGATAGTTGGTTCCAATAAGATGCTTGGTCTCTTATTTCTGCAGCTTAAAACAACAAAATCTTTTGTGTGAAACACTCACTTCACTTTCTCTTACTGCAGTTTTCTCAACTTCGTAACAAAGATAATCAAGAATTAAGATATGTTGCCTCCTTTTAAGCAGTTGATGTTGACTTTTGAAGGCCTTTCATACAGTATTGTTATGATATACTTGCCTTTTTATTTAATAAAATATATTTTTTTTTTACCTGCTCTTACCGCTGATAGAGGAAGTATAGCGGTCGATTCAGATGTTCGAAATTGATTTTTACCGGAAATACCAGTTTTGAGATCTGCTGAATACGAAATAAATAATTTTTAGAAATTGATGTGTCAACATAAATCAAGAACGGAAATTCGCAGAAAGTTAAAACTTGGGACCTGAAAATAAAGTTTCGGTCAACAACAATGAACCATCCGCAAGTAGCAATTTACAGAATGGATTTTTTCAGTTTTTTGCGCCCCTCTCTCAACGCTCCTAAGATTTTTGTACAAATTTCTGTATGCACATTGTTTACTTTCACCTGAATATTTTTCCACCAACGATTCTTACACCCATGTAATATTAACAAGAAATAAACGTATTGTCCAAATTCCGATTTTGATGCAAAAGGTTCACCGGAACTACTTCTCCGTACGGTTTCTTCACTTTTTTTGCAATGTTTCTTGATAAAGTCGATAACTAGTTTCCCTAACCTAACCTATGTAGACTCATTTTTGTTTGAAACACTCTTGCTAGAAAATTGTGTCTAAGGGGAGTTGGGAGTGACACTTTCCTTGAAAGTGCTGTTTTGGGGAACTGGGAATGACACTTCCCCTGAAATTGCTGTTTAGGAGAGCTGGAAGTGACACATCCGCTGAAAGTGCTGTTTCATTTAGTGTATTTCCTCTTACCACTTGACAGACAAACATTTAGTAAATATACCAAGTTTCAAGAAAATTTGTCAATTAAAACTATGAGAATTGATCTGTGTGTGTGTGTGTGTGTGTCTTACCAGAAATTGATTTATTAATTTTTTTTAAATAAATTGAATAAATAAATAGTAAAGTTACAACATTAGATCCAAAACGAACTTTTAACTGAGACAAAATGTATTTATTCATTGCGCTCACCGTTGAATAAATATGTGGCACAATGAATATGTATGGTTCACTCGAATATATGCTAAAAATTCAGCGATAATATCTGACGAACAACTAAAATATATGCACTCAGCTTTTCCCATTGAAGAAATTTACAGTAAAAAAATATCAACGAAATGAAATTAAACAACTTTCTATATAATTATATTGAATATCTCATTATATACACATTTCTAATTTCTATTATTCTTAATTTTGTTAAGATTTCATTCTGATGTTGGATTCTAATTGATTCTAATCGTTAGTATTAATCGATAATAATTGATTGATTATTACATTATCTTTTGTATATGAATGGCACCTGTGCAGATCCTGTGGACACATGGTGGATACTCAAATACGCCTCCTAAGGGAATGCGATGCTATCATCCGCAGAAGATTTGGAAGTCTGCAAGACTGGTACTACCAGACCTTGGAAGAAGATATACCCCCTAGAACCATGGCAAGTCCTGAGATTCCTCAGAAATCCTTATCTGCATGGGGCTTAGTCTCATCATCGGCACAAAGTGGGGTGGTGGCAGAATAGACCTCTTTTGGGCGCATGCTATATATACATCACGAGGGGAAAACAATTGCAAATTTCAAAATTTCGATATTCAGGTTTCATCGGAAATCACGTTTTGAAGTGTCCTGAGCCCGAAAAGGTGGTTTTCAGGTCTGCAAAACTCACAAACAGGAAATCGCACTAAGTTCAAACTTCTTATTTCATTTTCAAGCATCACCAGGCAACCTAACCCTAAGATTTTGATCTGAACCGGAAGTTTTCTTCGGTTTTCTCGAAAAGGGCTCCAACGATTTTCTTTATACTTGGTGCATCCAACTTTTCTTTTTTTTTACCCACTAGAGAGCAATATCGGAGCTCGCGTTCATTCCTGCCTGTACACAATACAACCAATATGCAATAGTCTGCCGGCGGAAATTCCTGGACTGTAAACTACTAAGTACCGTAACAAATCAGCTATATATACTGTGGGTATGTCAACTATAGATATAAAGAGTTATAAAGCTGGGAATCCTCTAAAGTGCTCCAATTTATTATATAATTGTGTAATCTAAATAACATTAAAAAGATTTAAATTGATCCCAATATTTCGAATTTAAAGGAAATCGGTTACCCGAATTTCTACTGAACAGTTTTTTTAGTTTTCGTGATGTTCCCAATAAAAACACAAACTAATTTCATTAAATTTGGTTCACCAACTGTGAACAAACTTTTATTGGAAACATTTTTCTGAGAAAATTCATTTTAGAGAGGTTTTGAGACATTGGCCAAGGTCACTTATTAAAGTGCCATTTTCGCAAAATATCCGAGTTTGAAAAAAAAAACCGGTTGATCGGAAATGTGACTTTATTGAACAGTTTACTACATATCACTTTTGTCTGTAATAAGTATATAATGCTCGAATAAGTAACTAGATTTAGCGGTATTCTGATAGAAGGGTGGTCCACCATTTAACAGAAATTAAGAATCCACTTAATGGGATGGATTTAACGGAAATATAGAACGACGTCATATAAATGCTCCATAGATATAATGAATGATATGTAAATAATAATAAGAATTTATGAATGTTAATCATAATTGTCTGAACTCTGCTTTGAACAACTAAAATGAAAGACTTCTACTTCATTTAATTAGTTGGTAAGCTTTCTATAATAAGAGATAGACGCCAACAACCGCGAAATGTTATTCCTAACTGAGGCAATTAGTTACAAGAGAACGATTGTGCCCGCTCTAAAAACATACTAAAGCAGAAATATGACCTTTGTTTCGCCATCCACACGTCATGTACAGATATTATAATTCAGTTCCCCCCCCCCCATTCGGCAAACTACCCTTTCGTTGACACAATTTAGGTGCTGCCGAATACCTAGGGGAGGAATTCTCCCATCCACCTGTCTGCCTTATTACTAAATGAATTTAGTTTCACTAAATAAGTTTACACAATAAAACTTTCTCAAAAGTATGTAAGCCTTTTAACTTTCTCTTACTAGAGAAAGTATTGCAATCGTGCCAAATTTTCGAAATTGAGTTTTCACTAGAAATATAAGTTTGTTTTAAGGGCCTTTTAGTACGAAAAAGATTTTTTTTAGCGAATGTGTGAATAATGAACTCAAAAACGAAAATTCGCAAGAAGTTCAAACTTGGTATTCCGTTTATGTATTCCGTTTAACATCAAATCTGACACAAGGTTTCAAGCAAAATCCACCAACTGGAAGTGCGACTTTACTGAAAGTTTAATTGTTCAGGTTTGCGTGATTTTCTCGAAAACGTCTCCAAGTAGTGTCTTTAAACTTGATATTTTTTGAATATGTGAATGGGTCCGCAATTCTGGATAACATCTGAGATTTTATCCATCGTAGTATCCAAATTAATGGTCGTGATCGGTTTCAGATTCTCATCCATCATCAGAATAAGGCTATCAAATTCATTTAGAGAGTTGCCTTTAACTTAGTGTTTCTATCCACTAGTGGACAATCAACCTGTCTCCACGAACTTAGCTCACTCTGACGTTGGATGAGAATCCGGGGAACCGGTCAAGAACATTATAAAACGCATGTTATGACGGGTAAAATCCCAGTTGGTATTTTATCTACATGAATACCTGTAACAACTTTATGAACTGTAGCGTTAAGCTTTTCTCTAAAGTGTCTCTTCAGTGACAAATATGTAATTACCATCTATATATAATATTGACATACATTACAAGTATTGATAGAATTCCAAATTTGAAGAAAATTGGTTGACCTGAAGGGCGATTTACAGAATAGGTTTATAAGATTTGCACAGAGCAAATACAGTTGATACACTCATGCCCTGTGCAAGTCTGTTATTACACTGTTTGACAAAAACATCCTGATGATGGGCGAACGCCCGAATGACCACAAAAAGAAGCAGGCTATCACGGAAAATGTCTCTGATGATTTCCAGCTCTGCGAACCAACCACAACATATGTCTATCACCCCTCATATGCCTGTATCACTACCTTTTTTCATGGCCAGTTTATACAGAAAATCGTGTGAGTGTTTCGCATCAGTTCAAACTTGATATTCCATTTAGGTATCACCATGGGGTCCGACGGTAACTTGCCTATAGAAATTACTCAAACCACTTTACTAAATGTTTTATTCCATTTTCTCAAAAATGGCTCCAACGATTTTCTTGAACTTTCGTTTCTCCGAAAAAGTCATTTAAGGGCACTTTTGGGGGAATGGTGGGTTTAGGTTTGCCTCTAAAGTGCAATTTCAGTTGATTACACAGTTCTATTATGTAAATAATATTAATTAGAAATAAATATGTTGCCGAAATTCCGGGTTGGAAGAAAATCAGATGACCGAGTGCGTTTTTACTGAAAAGTATTTTTCAATTTTCTGCTATTTTCATTAAAAAAAGTCCAACGATTTTATTTAAATCAAATATATGAACTACAAAGAGCTACAGCTTTTATTTGAAATATTTCTCTAGGTAAAGTCATTTATGGGGGCTTTCGGAGGGGGAGGGATGGGGTTATGATTTCCTCTAAAGTGCTTGAATTTATTATATAATTGTGTAATCTAGATAACATTAAAAAGATTTAAATTGATCCCAATATTTCGAATTTAAAGAAAATCGGTTACCCAGAATTTCTACTGAACAGTTTTTTCAGTTTTCGTGATGTACCCAATAAAAACAAACTAATTTCATTAAATTTGGTTCACCAACTGTGAATATAGAGAATATCACTTTTATAGGAACTTTGTTCCGAGAAATTCATTTAAAGAAGTTTTTTGGGAGAGAGGGGAGGGGATTATGCTTTCCACAAAAAAGTCATTTTATTAATTTTAAATTCCAAAAACCTAATTTCCAAATAAATAAATAAATAGGCATTCATATGTGTAGATAGTATAGGAAGTTTAAAGAAATAAGCTTAATATTTAAAACTATTTATTGTAGTGCAATTATAATTACTTTCTACTAATGAAAAAGAGGAAGTAGTGCGACCATATCAAATCCTTGAAAGTGAATCGCATGAAGCTCAAACTATATTCCGTTCAGCTGGCAAACTATATTCCGTTCGGATATAAATGTTTCAATCAAAATCTGTACAAAATCTGTTGCATCTTCATTTTTTTTTTCCGTTTTCCTCTACTTTCTGAAATAAGTTCTTGTTACAATCTGACACATTTAGCCTAACGCTTTTATTTTAAATATTGTTCAGAGGACCTTGAATTCATTAATTTCGGAAGCGGCATTTGTGGCAGTAGCCTTTTTTAAAGTAGCGACGCAAAATCGCCCGAATTTCTAGATTCAATTACCTCATTTCTTGAATCGCTTACAACTCGCATAGATCTTTCCACAAGCTGATACAAGCATAAACTGAATGTAAAAGGGGCAGCTAATAAGAAATGTTTGGTTAACTAGTGTTTAGTAAAGTACTGTTGAGGATTAAGAGAAAATAAAACGCTCATACTTTTGTTACAAGCTTCCATCTGAATCACAAACACAATAGAGGGCAGGCTGCATTTACCAGATCAATGGTGACACAAACAGTAAATCGGCAGTTGATCCCGTGTTTTTCATACAATGTGACCAGCAAACATTGCTTGGAGATTTTTAGTCATTATTATGATTAGTGTTTAATTTTTTGTTTAACTATTATGTGTTGATATAAAGCTTCCTCTGAATTCTCCAAGGTCTGCTTCAATCTATATTCTAATAGGTGTAAGAGTTGTAATAAATCATAATTGTTTCCTTAGTATTTACACATTATAAAAAAAAATTGCAGAGGGTGGGTATGATGTATATGTATTTACGATTTCCTGCTTTTGAAACAATCTTCTGTTTTTGTGGATTTCTGTATTTTTACCTGTATCGCACATTAAAGGATTTTTTTTTTTTTACTTAATCACTTTTCAAGCCCTAAACTTGTACGATATTATATTAGTGGTGAACAGGTTAGGTTGGCAACAAACAACACCCAAGAATTCAGTTCGCCAGCATGGCCGACTCAAAACAGACGCGGGAGACAGTGCTTTTGTTGGGACTTTGTTTCCTATGGTATTTAGTTAGTTCTTCTAATAATGTTGTTGGTAAAATGCTACTCAATGACTTCCCCTATCCAATGACAGTTACAATGGTTCAACTTTTATCAATTACTATATATTCCGGCCCATTTTTCAATTTATGGGGAGTCCGTAGGGCCAATTCTTTCACATGGAAATTCTATTTCAAGTTTTTGGTACCACTGGCACTTGGAAAATTTATGGCTTCTGTCTTCACACACGTTAGCATTTGGAGAGTACCAGTCTCGTATGCACATACTGGTGAGTGGAATCTAACCTTTTTGTAAACGTTTGACGTGTAGATAAAAAAAAGTGAAAGTGCAAAATATTGCAATTAACGTCTCTGCCAATATTATATACGTCATTTTTGTTTTGCAATCAAATTCAAGAGATAAATCTTGTGGCAGTATAACCTGATCAAGTAAACATATGTTACTTATTAACCTTCCATATTTCATGTTTTGATATCCTTGGCAGGGCAATAATTTTATTGCTCTTGATAATGGAATTGCCGATTAAAATCGCATAAAAATAGATGCAATAAAAAATAACTACTAAAATATAAAATGCTAAATAAGTGAGAACAATGTATTGACCATATTGACAGATGAATGAATTTTGCCGAAATAATAGAACCAAGGAAAATGATTTTATTTATTTGGTTTAATGAAAAATAAGAAATGCGTTATCTTACAACTTAATTTTTTTTGTAAATATAATAGAAAAGTTTTGAGTATTCGCCTTTTTTCGATGATTTTATTTTATACTACGTTTTACAGTGTACGGTACCTGAACAATAAATGTTTGATTTGAAACTAATTACTTTTAGTACACAGTAATGTGTTACAAATTAGAAAATCAACCAGTGTTTGCATAATAATAATAACCTTGAAAAAAAATGGGAGATGTAATTAGAAAAAAAAACTTGTTTAACCCGGTTTTCACTTACAATATTTCTCAGGGTTTTTAGCAGATTTTTAGAGAAAAAAATCTTCATAGTGGAACAGTTTTTCTTATTAATCATTTGCCTATAAAAACGCATAATAAAAATCTGAAAAAATGGTAATGCTTATAAAATTGACATCTTTTATTATTCTGTAACGGTAAGCAAATTTTTAAATCCTTCAAAATCATTTATAAAGAAAAGTTGAAAGTATACCTAAACTTCTTGATTGTTTTATCTACATATCGTACAGCAATTAAATCTTAAAATTATAGATCCACGAATGAAAATGTAAGATTTTTTTTTGTTGGACTATATGGAGCACAGAGGCTCATGACCACAATTAATATTTACTATTATTGTTGAAGATAAATTTATTTAAATTGTATATTTTTGTACATTTCAGTTAAAGCAACGATGCCTCTCTTCACCGTTGTTCTCTCAAGATTCATTCTTGGTGAGAAACAAACATTTAAGGTTAGTTAGCTCATCTTAAGTACTTACTGTATTATTACATTTCTTCTGTTAGGCTTATAAGAGCTTCTCGTATGTAATAATGCTGTTTACACTTGTTACTGTGCAGTGTTATTAGTATGAAGCATCTTATTTCTATTTTTAACACAGAATGGTAATAGTTTAATTTCTAGGATACACTAAGCAGCAATGCATAACCACTGCAGGCCTTAACACTTGTGGGTTATAAGTGTTGTCAGACTGATATATTCGCTCTAAGGCCCAGCTCTTGAAGAATATGGATTGTAACTTTCTCGTACAACAGAGAGTTCGATTATGAAATAATATATAAGCTTATGTGCAAATGCAATTACATAATTTTTACCAAAATAAATTGCATCATTGCATAAAATAAGTCAGCTTTATTAAAATGTGTTCATTAGTAGTAGTTCATTATTTGGAAGTGTTTATTCAAGTTGGAACATCAGTAAGGCAATAAATTCTTTAATTAAAATTTTAATATTTATCTGGAAAAAGTTTTACTTACTAAAAGAAAAAATATTCTGATCAACGTTTGGTATTTTATCCGTGGTAGCATGCATATTTATATTGTTCCTGACCGGTTCGGATTTTCATCCATCGTCAGTGCAAATTCACCAACTTCGTGAAGAGAGTTCACTTCAACGTAATGTTTCTGTTACCCTCACACTTTTGCTCTGACATGGATGAGAAACCGAAACCGGTTGGAACAATATAAATTGCATGCACGACGGATAAAATACCAGATGTTATCCAGCATTGCGGACCCATCCTCATATTCAATATTCTGATCAAAATTGATTTGTGACAGAAAAACAAAACTTGACGCTTAAAAATGTGTAAATACCAAAATTTATTAAAAAAAAAAAATCTATAAATTTATAAATACCAAACCATGTGTGTGTGTGTAAATACCAAGATTCAAGTATAAACCATCTTGAGAAACTCAAACTTGATATCTAAATTAAATATCACCCAGGACGATTTTGATCCAGATCTATCAGCCGGAAGTGCCTTTTTTAAACCTGGTTTTCTCGCACACACAAGTATATTTTTTCTTGAAGCTACGATAGGTCGAGAACTAGGCACTCTTGGAGCCTCTAGACAAACTTCCCACCATCTTCCAGGCGAAATTCAGGCAAATAGATATATCCGATAGCCAGGCAGCCATTAAAGTAGTGAGTTCATATGCCATCAGTTTCTAAAATAGTATGGGAACACAGTGACCTCGGAAGAAATAAGGTAACCATATTCCGGATGTTATGGCATGTTGGAGTCTAAGGTAACGAGAAGGCCGACTTCCTGGCAAGGAAAGGGAAGTTTCCCCATTTATGGCACAAAACCCTTTTGGAATAAGCAGTCAGTTCGAGAAGAGCTCAGAAATGCGAAAGTCAAGAGTGCATTGCCCTGGATAACCCTTCCAGGACTAAAGCAAGCTAAGAACTATCTGGATAAGATCTGAGGCGTGCCTCAGTCAGCAAACATATGCTGGGTCTAAAAAGCGAATAGCACTTGGAGAGTCAGTGGGGAGATGGAAGAGACTCCAATACACCTTTTGACGATGTGTGATGCTATCAGGTTAGAAAACTATGCAGGGTTCCTACCAGGTGTTGGAGGGGGACATACCCTTCCAAAAACCTCTCCAAATTCTAGGATTAACCGGAAAGAAGTAGTAGGGGTTTCTTTTAATCTTAAAAAAAAAAAAATGTACAGACACCTAAGGAAGCCAGAATATATCTCTAGTAGCATTGGATTTGTTTATATAGTCCCTACCTCTATACATCTATTTATTAGTCACCTTCCTCCGTGTATTCCAACTTTTATAACCCAACACTCACATGTTGCACACACAGAAATAAGTGATCTATAATTTCTATTTAAGGTAGCCACACTGAACTGTTTGCCATATTCCGATAGACGGCTGCTAATTATTTTTTTTTGTTTACCCAACGCCCTCGTCGTTGGCCTTCTCGGTCATTCGACTCCACGTAACCCAGTATAATGTGGCTTGGTTCTGCAGAGACGATTCTTGTGGCCCTCTTCTCATGTCCTGCAGCGCCGCACATGTAAGTAAGTGGTCCGCATCCATTTCTGCTATCCGGCACAATGAGCAAATGGGCGAATTAACCACACCAATTCTATGGAGGTGTTTGTTCAAGTGTCATGTCCAGTGGCCAATCTGAAACATGCGCGCACTCCCCAGGCAAGTCACAGTGGGTTGGTAGTCCTACCTCTGAACATCGCCGTGTATTTATTCAGATTCCCTGGAAGGACTCTGTTTGTTACTCTTTTTGCGGTGTTCAATGAAATATACTGCGGGCTGCTAATTATACACACTATACTTGTTATATTGTTTCTTCACATCAGATTAATAAAAATTAATATAATTGAGAGGAGATGTTTTATTATGCAGGTATATTTATCATTGGTGCCTATCATATTGGGAGTTGGTATAGCCACAATGACTGAACTGTCGTTCGACTTGACAGGACTTATCAGCGCTCTAGCGGCTACAATGCAACATTCACTTCAAAATATTTTTTCTAAAAAGGTATTTATGCTTGGAATTACATATATCTTAAATATATTTAAGTGTTCATTTCGTTTGTATTCAATCTTGTATTAGTCTAATGAGTTTCAAAGTGATATTCTGTAATAAATTCCCTAGGTACTGCACGACACGAATGTTCACCATCTAAGATTGCTCCACATTCTCGGAAGACTGGCCCTGTTATTGTTCATCCCTGTATGGATATTTTTTGATGTTGGACACCTGATGAATGAAAAAGCACTTGTAAGTAGAAGAAATTATCATTCAACTATGATCAGGAAAATTGCCTTTATTTTTATTTCCGTTTATTATTAGTAAGAAGATTTGCGATCGTATGGAATTTTCGGAATTAAGTATTTACCGGAAATAAAATGTTTTAGGACTAGAATGGTAAATAAAATATCTCAAAAAACGAAAAATCTCACCACCTCAAACATTATATTTCGTTTATGTTGCAACGTCGCATCCTATACGAAGATTTCTGCCGAAATCCGTTAACCGAAAGCGGACTTGACATGTTTCTTTCAGACATTTTTTGAGCAAAATTGATTTTTCCGGACCGATACAAGGTGGAACTTTCCTTTAAAGGGTCATGTTAATACTGTGTACGATTCTACCATCTATAAAAATTATTGAATATTTAACGTTATAGAATAGTTTGTCAGGATTTCTCTAAAGTGGCTCCAACGATTTTCTTTAAATATAACTGCTCATATCCAAAACCATGTTCTGTTATTTTTGTTTCAAGTATTTTTCTTAATAAAAAAAAATATAATAAAAAATTGATTTTGGGCAGTTTTAGGAGGAAACTGTGAATAGGCTTAGTTATAATAATAAGGTGTTTATTCAATAAATGAAAATTGGCTTACTTATATTAAACTACTGTTTCCAGAGAGTATCATACCAAGGCTTTCTCAAGTATATGTACACAAACATTTATATATCTGTAAATTTTACTCGTATTACTTTGATACGAGACATATTCTAGACAATACAATACAATACAATAAAAACACATTAATAAAAGGTCAACTATTAACTCAAGCAGATATCTATATATATATGCACTTTATGTCAAAAAGAATTAATTCAAAAGATATTGAGCGTCAGAATATTTATGCGGAAATTCCACGTTAATAAAAACAATTATCTATATATATAAAAATTCAGCATCCGTATGTTTGTGGCCGCAAAACTCGAAAAGTAGTCGATGGATTGACTTGAAAATTTCACGCAACGTTGCATTTCTATGTAAGAGTGTTTATATATACATTTTACTCCGAAGTTCCCACGGAAACGGGAAATTCTGAGCGTTTCACGAGGTTGGCAGAAATAGACAGGCTCAGACGCGTTGCGATAGTGGCGCGCTCTCTGAACCTCTTTCTCAACTACTTATAAGTACCTATATTCCGAAGTTCTCACGGAAACGGGAAATTCCGAACGTTTCGCGATGTTGGCAGAAATAGACAGACTCAGACGCGTTACGATGGTGGCGCGCTCTCTGAACCTCTTTCTCAACTACTTGTATGTACCTCTTACCGCCACCAGTCTCGCGCAGTTTGCCGCGCTGGCCGAGTGAGTGATGGTGTTGTTTATATAATAATAATACTTTTTATTATTCTATTATTACCTTTATTTTTTGTTAATTGCATATATGGGAGCACACATAACAGCGTTTTTTCAATTATGTCAAACAGATGATTTTGCAAGAACTTTGATGTATGCAGACATTCCGAATTATTATACTTGGAACATAACATATAAGAATTTCGAAAGAAGAAATAGATGCAAGGCAGTAGTTGCACAACCTGGAATATTTTCATCTAATAGTATACTTCCGAATACTACATACACTATACATCCGAACCACGCAGAATGCTTTTATTTACGTTTGCTTCAGATTACCGTTCGTGGTCCAACATCATTTATACTTCTGCGAACAGTGGATGGAATAGTATATAATACGTATCGGAGTGCGTACGAGGCACTTAATTTGCTGGAAAAAACAATCATTGGGATATCACGGCTTGGATTTCACAGAAGAAATATACAATGAAGCGCTAATCTTTATTGAGGATCTTTGTCTTGCAATGTGTGGCACAGTTGGGAGTAACAGCACCGAATAGGTCGATCAATGCAACATTTGAGAGAAACCTGCCCAGAGAGCAACATACACCAGAAATGACTTACAGCTGTTCGTCTAAGAAAATACACTGAAACTCCTTCAAGAACAAAAGATAGCATTTGATACCATCATACAAGCTGTGGCCAACCAATCCGGGGGATATACTTTTTGGACGCTCCAGGTGGAACTAGAAAAACGTTCTTAATTTCCTAATCATGGCTAATATCATTCAAACGGTCATATTGCGTTAGCACTTGCTTCTTCAGGTATTGCTGCTACGTTGATGGAAGGAGGAAGAACAGCGCATTCAGCTCTTAAACTGCCACTAAACATGCACTTCACAGAAAACCCAACACATAAATTTTTCAAAACATCAGGAATGGGAAAGGTTCTTCGGGCGTGCAAAATCATTTTATGGGATTATGTACAATGGCTCACAAGAAGTCATTGGAAGCCTTAGACCATACATTGAAAAACTTGCGAAATAATCAAGTTCCATTTGGTGGAGCATTGGTGTTACTATCCGGTAACTTTAGCTAAACGCTTCCGGTGATACCTCGCTCAACATCTGATCAGCCTTCAACAGCTGATGAATTGCATGCCTGCTTGAAATATTCAATGTTTGTAGCACAATAAAAACAATTCATTTAACAACGAATATGTGAGTTCAACTTCAAAACGATCCAACAGCTGCCATATTTTCAAGACAATTACTCGAAGTCGGTAACGGCAATGCACCTAAAAATCCAGAAACAGGAAAAATCACCTTCCCATCTAATTTCTGCAACATTGTACATTCAAAAGAAGAATTAGTAGACAAGGTATTCCAAAGCATCGAAACAAATTATCAAAATCACTCATGGTTAAGCGGAAGAGCCATTCTAGCGGCTAAAAATGTCGACGTACTCGATATGAACGACATCATTCTAAACAGAATCGCAGGTGAACAGTGACATACAAATCCATTGACTCCGTGAGGGACCAAAGTGAAGTAGTGAATTTTCCAACGGAATTTCTTAATTCACTCGATGTTCCCGGATTACCGCCACAAATTCTAAATTTGAAAATTAGAGTGCCAATTATATTATTCCGAAATATCTTCAGCCAAAATTATGCAATGGTACACGATTAGTAATACAAAAGTGATGAATAATCTAATTGAAGCAACAATTATTCTAATTGGACATCATAAAGGTGAAGACGTACTACTTCCACGAATACCACTCATTCCGACAGATATGGCGTTCGAGTTCAAACGACTTCAATTCCCAATACGCCTTGCGTTCGCTATGACTATCAATAAAGCGCAAGGACAATCTTTGCAAGTGTGCGGTTTGAATTTAGAAAACGAATGCTTCTCTCATGGCAATTATATGTCGCATGCTCCAGAGTCGGTAAACCATCTGATCTTTATGTTTATGCAGAAAACGGACAAACAAAAAATGTAGTCCATTCACTAGCTTTACAATAAAAAAAGACTTTCAGTTAAAAACATTTTTTCTTTCTTTCCTTTCGTTCACAGCAACGCAAAGTAGGATATTATATTGAATGATGTGTTTTCTTGCTGAATCTATGTTAACTATCATACTTCTATTTACTTCCCTAATAATTAAAATCAGACTGAGCCACAGCGACGCGTGGCCGGGTTTAGCTAGTAAGTAATAAAAGGTCAACTACTAACTCACGCAGATATATATATATATATATGCACTTAATGTCAAAAAGAATAGTTCAAAAGATATTGAGTGTCAGAATGTTTATGCGGAAATGGAAAAATGAGGTGTCGTTAATCTTTTTAACGGAGAATAAATTATATTATAATACAGAACCATATTTGAATATATTAAATAAAAAAGAAATAAAGGCAATGGCGTGGTTCAGACTCTGTGTATGGCGGCTAAAAAGTGAGAGGACGGCATGTCCAAATAATGTGTACAGGCTGTACGGAGATGTGGAAAATTGCTACAAACATATCATGTTTGAGTGTTGAGTGCTGAAAGAGAAAAGAGCTTTACTAACTAATATATAGATGACCCTCGAAAGCTAATTATTAATATTCATTCTGAATTAAAAAAGATTGTCAGGTTTCTCATATTTTTTAGAAAAAACTGTAAAGATATTAATTTTGTACCAAACAGTATAGTAGAATGAAAGAATATTTACCTGTTTATGTAATTAGGTAATTTAGTAAGAAATGGGTTAGTAAATAGTAATGAAGATATATATTAGTTGTTTTACAAAACAATATACAGTTTTCAGTAACAGTTGTTCTGTTGTGAAATGGAGAGAGAGCACATGATGTGTTTCATGATGAATTTGTCAATATTAATACTAAAATTAAGGTCATATAGCTTTAGCGGCTCGACCGTTAATTGAATATTAATAAATAATTAAAAATATTCACTTAATTCTATTTTGCCGACAGCTTTCTCGTGGGCAAATCTTATGTCTTCTGGTAACGGACGGCCTTCTTAATTGGCTGCAAAATATACTAGCCTTCTCTGTGATATCATTAGTAAGTTCGTTAACGTATGCAGTGGCTTCCGCTTCCAAACGATTATTCGTTATAGCCGCCTCTTTACTTGTACTTGGTAATCCTGTGACCGCCACCAATTTGTTAGGAATGGCTTTGGCGGTTTCCGGAGTTTTAGCGTACAATAAGGTATGTGTTTTTTTTATATAATATTTTATTAGATTTATGATATTAACCATCATAGCATGCTTCATTTTGTTGGTTCTGATCTGTTTCGAATTTTCATCCATCGTCAGAGGAAGGTTTGCAATCTATTCGTGTAGAGAGATGACTTAAACTGTTTGTTTCTATCACTAACGACACAAGTTGATTTGAAACTGTCGAACGACACTGTTCTTGATATAAACATATAGTTTGTTATCTCTACACGAATTGATTGCAAACCTTACTCTGGCGATAGATTTTATCCAGCATTGCGGACCCCCACTACATATTCCATATTTTATTAAGCTTAAAGACCTATTCACACGACATGTCAGGCCAGAATTAACAGCTAAGTCGGACCTATCTGTATAGTTTTTGCAGTTTTGAAGCCCATGGTTTTAGACTTGAAGAGTTAAAATGTAAATATATTCATTGCCTAGCGAAAATGAGTTTTACGAAATTGAGTTTTCACTTTGTGTGTGTTTTAGACGAGTATAACGTAAAACGAATAATAATTAAAATAACTTAAAACCAAGTAGGCCCTCGTTACAGAACACAAAATGGCTCTTTGCATTCGTAATAGAGTGCCGCTGTACGACTGCTTGTCCAGCTTGATAGCCCAACAGGCAGCTGCATACGTTGCAACATTCTCTATCACGCCCCTATAGATGGTTAAGGCCAACCAGTCTTTAGCCCCCACTCACCACGGGCTACTCTTTTGATTCCCTGGTACAAGTTGAGACATCTGGAGGCAACCCCCTGAATATGGGGCTTAAAAGAAAGCTTCCAATGCAACAGCAAGCCCAGGTACTCAAACTGGGTTACGTGGAGTATTCTTTGTTCGTCCACCCTGATCCAGGGAGGACGACTGGGATGAAGCTTGCCTTTCATTAACATCACTTTAGACTTCTCGAACGAAATCTGCAGCTTCTCCCATTGACACCAATTCCTTATCCAGGACCCTCTACAGCGCTACACGCTTCTCTAACTCCCGACGAGGATCTCCAGGACAACTATTGCGAGGTCATCAGCATATGCAACCGAATCACAATAATCCATATTCTCAATATGCTGTAGCAATTCATCCATAGCTAGGTTCCACAGGAACAGACCCAAACCGAGTCTTGCGGACAACCTTTAGTTATTAGCCCTGAAATCTCGCCAGCTTGAGACACTACCAACGCCACCCTTTGGGTGAGGTAGCTTTTCAGAAGATTCGGCGGACAATCTCTTCTTCTGAGTGACTCCAAAACAGTCAGCCACCAGACATTATCAAAGGTCCCCGCAATGTACTGTGAGGACGTATTTGTGCCCACTGCCACGCAACGATTCAAGGATCTCCGATAACGCATCTGTCGTCGATCTTCCCGATACAAAACCATACCGGTTGGGACTAAAACTGATAAAGCTTTTCAATTTCATTATAATCAAAAACTGCTTCCCAAAAACGGGTAGGAGTTGTATCGATCGAGACGACTTTGCATTATCTATGAGCTTGTTCCCACCTTTATATAATACTTTGACAAGTCCTGTTTCCCAGTCTCAGGCATCCATTGAAAAGGTCAAGCAGATGGTCCTCATTTTTCCGGACAATTTCTCCATTTATCATATCCATTGATTTCGCCAGTGACAAACGTCACATCATATATGTCAAATTCAATTACGGATTCAGCCAGAGCAGGTGACTCATAGGCTGCTTCGCGACGACTTTTTTGCAACAAAGTGTTGTCCAGAGGGTTATTCTCGTGTAGGATACTTTCAGTAAGTGCTCAGTTGACTCTCGCCAGGACCCAGCACCCGATACCACGTCAATATTTAGACTTAGCTGGTATCAGGTCAGTCCTTATCTCATTAGCTTGCACCTTGTAAACAATACCCCAAGGATCTCTAGTGCCTTCTGACTCCAAGAACCAGCTTGAGGTCTTGGTCTGGTACACCATCTCTTTATATCGCGTTCGGACATCTATATATCTTAGACAGGATTCATCATTATGTTCCCGTTGGTATCTTCTTCGCTTCCTGGCTACATCCTTTTTGGCTGCTGTTAGTTCCCGTGTTCACCAAGGAACACGGCGCGTGCGACTAGTGGGTATTTTCTTTAGCACCTCCCCATTCGCGCCTGCTATTGCCCCAGTCAGCTCCGTGACCGCTTCATCGACACCAACAATGGTGTCCCATTCGACATATATCTTGTCAACTCTGCGCTGTAGGAAGGTCTTATATCTTTCCTTATATACTTTTGATTTAGAATCTTTCTAGACCTTCATAGGTAGGACATGGCTTGGTGTCCCAGGCAACTTTAATGATCACCAGTCACCCAGACTACCACCTTCCAACCATGCATCCTGTCAACAGCAGAAGTTGTACACAAGGTAACATTCAGGTTGTGCTCAGCGTAGTTTCCATTTCCTACAAATGTCTTTAAGTGCCCTGCCAGGCACGTCCATGACCCACAGATCATTAGAGACAATACACTCCTTGAAGTGTCTGCCTCTATCGTCCATAGTGTCATCCTGCCACATCGGTGACCATGCATTATGTCAGCGGCCACAATTATTTTTTTTCTCATGTTTTCTCGTAAGAGTAGACCGAAATGGGCTATAGACGACATTATGTGCACGACGGCTGGCAGTACAGACTCACCAGCATCAGCTCAACGCCATTTGCAACAGTTAACAGCACACAGGTACAATGGCTGGTGCTGTACTGAGGAAGACGCAATAGCAGCCCATATCCATCCATCACAGGAAGCATGGACGATACGATGTTGCAAACCCAGGCCCTTAACGCTTGCTTTGAACTTTTAGGGCTCCTGGATTAATGCAACATCTAGGCCTTTTGAGTAGATGAGATCCCGTGCCTCGGTCATTACTGTTTTTGAGCGTTGCGCACTTAGCTGCAACACTCTCAGGCCACTGTCCGTAAAATTGCGGGCTTCTTTCATAGTTGGTGTTAGCCATTTGACGGTCTAAAGCGTTCTGGTGCGCTGGGCATTTCAAACTCTTTACAGAGTGGCTTGCGGCTTACAGAACACTTTGCAGGCAGCACATGCCGTGGCTTCGGCTTTATTCGGCCAAAATCCGTTAGTGTCGACTTATCCGGAAGTGGGATTCATTGTTCCTCACTACCCACTATCTTTATATTAGAACTAAATCAGATAAAGGCCTGATGTTGATCCGCAGCTCACTTTGGAGATGGTATGGCGCCACTTCTACATGACAAAGTTGGATCAATGATATTGTTTATCATTTCTATTTCAGATTATCTGCGATCTATTTCAGATTAAAAAAAAAGGCCTCATTTCAAGATATATCTATTAAAATAATATCGGATGTTTCGGCATATATCTTAAGTTATTTAGAACTATAGTTTTCAAAAAACCTGACGAATACAGTGCACACTAAATCTGTACTTGTTTAGACAGCGACGGAATTAGATGGGTACAAAACCAATATTTTGTTGTGAATAGATCTTTAAAGAAGTTTTGCACCTAGTATAAGGTTGAGAGTGTGGAAGATTTCAGGAATAAATAATTCTCTTTTCTTTTAAACTTTAGGCAAAACTTGATGCACGAACTGTTGAAAAATCACGTCCTCTACTTCCAACAACTACGGAGGATGTCAAACCAACCAGACAAAATGGTCACCTACCAACAGCTAAACAAAATGGGGAAACAGTATCTTTTTTCGTATAAAAAAAATACACTCTTCCTCCCCCCTTTCCCATAGACACACACAGTTTAGTAAATATAGTTGTATATTTTTTAAAGTTCCTTTTATTTTTGGTAAAATTCGATTTGTACGTGTAAAGAGAGAAAGCACCCTCCCGCGTTTGTAACAAAAAAAATTAATGATAATTTATCATTTTATATAATAAGATTATATCAAGAATTTTCATGGTACTAAAAAATATATTTCATTGAAAATATAGTGAAAAAAATATACAAAAAACTGGTGAGAAGAACTTTCTGTAACTGTTGAGGAGAAATTTCTTAGGATAATAGTTGTTAATTTTTGGAGTACAGCTTGATGTATTCAGTAATATTAATGGGAATTTTTTTGACGAAAATACTCGAAGAAATGTTTTCAAAACACGTATAGAATCTTAAAAGATTTTTAAATAATAATCCAACTGTACATGCGCACAACACATGGATTTTTTTTTGTCAAGGTTAGATTTTTGTAAACAGAGTGAATAATTGACTTTCAGAAAAGAAGGTAATCTTGTTTGGATGCCTTTCGTATTAGGGCATTATTTTTTTTTAGAGTGGATATTAAATTTTTAAAAAAAAGTAAAAAAAAGCAGATATAATGTTTATTTTTTGTTAAACATGGATCTGTTGGTGTGATTTTTTTCCTTTTAAGATTTTAATTAATTTTTTTTTTCAACTCTGTTTCATATGATTTTTTTGTGCTGTTTATTGCCAACACATTGTTTAGTAAGCTACTAGATGGTGCCAAATGATTTAGGTTTTTGAGATAAGGCAAATTCCCTAGTAGATTAATTACAGGTTAGAGAAGAAGTATGCTGCATCAAAAATTACCTAAAGTTAGACTGATTTAGTTCTCCAAACAAGTTAAGAATGAATACATATTGATTATGATATTCATATTAGTCAGAGGAGTAATTGATGCAGTGAGGTTCTGATATTCCTGGGAGAGGAGAAACTTGCATTGTTTTCTGTGTTAGAGAAGACCCACTCTCATCCTCCCAAAGTAGGAGCTATTGTGATATCTATTCCCAAACACACAGAGGGAGATACTACAATAAATCCTTTGGGGTCGCAGTGGCCAGACCTATAGGAACACATTCCAGTATTGCTGTCTAGACATCCCCATCTTATCGCCTATTTTCCTTAAAAATAATCTATCTCTCATTGTTTAGGTCACTATATCTTAGGAACTAAGCCTACTCCAGGTACTAAAAAAAAAAAATAACTATTTTAATGAAATCCTCCTAATATTAGTTTAACAAAGAGGTGGCATGAGCCTCATTCCACCGCTAGGACCTACACTATTGAGGTCTATTGGGATCCTCAAATTCTCCCTACATAATTGTAGATACCTATGTAGAAGGATGATTACAAATTCAGATTCACTGCAACTTAGATATTTGATGAAACCACTGCAAAGTAATGTATGACGGATGTAGGTGAAGGTGTCTTTAGGAATTTGTGATACTTTTTGGCACAGGATGGCGGTGTCTGTGGAGAGCTAGGAGGTTGCATCTATGATACTGATTATCATAGTTAGTTTTGGATTTCATAACCAGAACCGCTGGTGTAGGTCTTTGTATTTTTACTCAAGCAACGGGGTCAACAATATTGTGCCTTTAATGGTATCGTACCCTGATTCTCTTCCCACATGTCCTTAGGTTGCACTATGGGTTTCGCTATATAAGCAAAACAAAAATTGGCGATTTTTTTTTAACTACAGTGGCTTTGGATCATTATACCAACAAATTCTTAGTAGCTTCCTGTGTATTTATATATGTTTAATTTCTGCTTATTATGGGTTTTATCCTCACGCGTTAGTCTAGTGGCTAGCGCACTAGCCTTTAGTGCGAGAATTTAGGGTTCGATTCCCATGAGGACAAAGATGATGTTAACCCAGCATCGTGAGAAAAAGTGGGGAGCTACAATAGTAGCGAACCGGGATAGTGAAGACAGAACCAAACGTGGTAGAAACCGCAGCATGCTTACCCACAAAAATCGCCGCCTGATTTCTTCATGGGCTGTTGCGCTAATGTTTGTTGTGGCTTATATATAGTGAGAATTAGAATTTCTATGTATATTAAAAGTTAAATCCAAATAATTGGAAACAGAGAAAATTATTGGATGAGGATGTTTTTTATGTATTAATGGGATGCTTGGTGAAGTGGACTGTAGCCCACTTTTTCAAAGATCAATTAGTCCGTCACCATTAGAAAGGACATACACAAAATGTATATAACGTAGACAATGTGGCCACTCCCGCTATACATATAGATTCCTAAAGGATCCTTAAGTTATTACTTACTTATGTAATTTTTAAGGCTAGCAAGAAATATTTTGCATTAATTAGTGCTTCTTTTAAGATTTTTTTTGTTTATTACATCGTTCACTATTAATATCCCACTTATTAAAATCTTATATCAAAGCTTTACTAGAAATGAAAAGAGAGATTAATTTATTTTGAAATTTTAGGTGGAATTGTTGATTCACCTCTAAAATACAATCAACTTGTAAATATATTTATCTTCAATATTTATTTTAAATTTTTTTTTTTTTTTTTATATATTTTAAACCTTAGAACTGTACACAATTGTATTATATTTAGAAAAATAAAAAGGTATTAATCTGTAAATATAAAAGATATTTGCTTTCATTTTTTTTGAGATTATTGTAAGTATTAAAAAAAAAAATTATTGATATGTATATATATATATATGTACTTAAAAATTTCATTTATTTATATGATATTATATATATTGTGTACATAATATTGTGTGGGATTTGTTAATACCATAAGAAACTAATTTAAGTTGAAATACATACTCTTATTTGATTTTACTTTACTTCGTATATAATAAGATGTAAAAGTTATCAATATAATAGCTCGATACCAGAATAAATATTTGGTCATAGATTCGACATTATGCCCAGTTGATGGTTACTGTTGGTTATGTCAGAAGACACTGTTTAATCGCTTATTTGATCATTGAAACTTAATACTAATTTATGTAAAAAAAAAAAAAAGATTTAACAAAAAAGAAATATAATTTATTGTTAATAGCGAAATTCAATGTTTACTAGTATAAAAGGAATCTAACTGTATTTAACCTACATACGTCGAGCTATTCTACCACTGGCAGTTGATTCTGTTGATCCGAATCTGTATATACCATTATCTTTATTAATTCTTTTTTCTTTTTGTAAAAAAAAAAAAGGTTGTAATATTTTCTATTTATTGTTTAAATATTTACATAATAAAAAATACGTGGATACATTCACTATATTATATATATTTATATGTAATATATATATATAAAATCCAACGTAGATGTGATAGACAATTACTTATAAAAATATTTTAACACTCAATTTCTATTTATTTATGTTCTCCAAGAAGCATTGTTAAAACTAAACCAAGATTAGATCAGAGAGTTCAGTCATTTTTACTTAGCTTACTGATTTAACAGGAAATATTGCATTCGTTTCAAATTGTACCAAATTTGATTTTTACAGTAGCTACTCTCAGTTAGTGTGAAACTAAGTTACTCTATACGAGTCTGTGTTGGCACACTGTCTGAAAAACGCATCCTGAAGATGGGCGAACACCCGAAACCGGTCGATGACCACAAAATGAAGCAGGCTACCACGGAAAATGTCTCTGATGCTTTCCAGCTCTGCGGAACCAACCACCACAATAAAAGTCTGCAACTTTTGTTTGGACTTTTTTTGTTGTTGTTTTGGTTCTTTTTTTTAATTGGTTTTATATGGGAAGCGGACATAACGCTTCCATTAAAAGAGCCGTCTTATTGTGCTCTGACCAGTATAATATTTAAGAGGTTTCATAAATGTAAGTTCTGTGAGTAATCGGCAGTCTATATCGTTGTGTATGTCCGTACCGAATTGATAGTGAAAAGCTTGTTTCTTTTACACTCTTCTAGACGAGTAGACGCATCCCACAACCTTATGATTTAAGGAGACATTTCCATATAGTAAGACTTTTACCGTATCCTTATTGTCAAGTTTCTCAGTTAGATAATAACAGGTGTCGTTCAGTACTCTTGAAAATTAAACGCCTACCAGTAGGAAATTTGTTTTATAAGATTAATCTAGAACTGGGGGCCTCCGAAGGGAACTTAGGCCGCTAAATATGTCCATTGTGCACTTATAGTAAAGTAGGTTAGTTGTCTTATCAAGCAAACACTTTAATTAGCTTCCCAATTTTTACTATTCCTTATTTTTTCCTCGACATTATAGTTCAATACCGTGCCTAGGTAATGTATCAAGTAATCTTATCGGGTATTTTATCCGTCGTAGCATGCATATTGGTTAATCTTATCTTAATATGTGAGTAAGGAAAACTACTTTATGCTTTTCTACCTGTTTATTTTTAAATGATAGCTGAGGATTCTTGGCCTACCAGTTGCTCAGTCATGGCCTATTGATTGCTAAGCTCACTTTATCCTTTTGCAGTTTATGAAATTCTAACCAAGAAAAATGGAATCCTCTAACGTGAGACTGATTGTCAAGCAAATCAGGTAGAAGACATTTAGTTAGAGCGGAATTAATGGTTTGTGGAGAATTTAGGTTGTTCCTCCTTAAGGTTATTTTTGTGATTGTTTCGGCATCTATGAATTAGGCAGATTGGGGCTTTGAATAGCCCAGGTAGCCCCACACAGACCAATTATAATTTCTTAATAGGTAGAAAGTATCTTAAGATAACCGTAACTGCCTGTGGTTATTTCCCACTCAACATTTTGTTTCTTTCTACTTTCTGATAATGAAGATATGCTTAGCTGGAGAAAAAGAGAAATTAAGTAATATTTGTCTATAAAACCATTTTTGACTGTCTTTCGCGCGCGCATGTATATGAAAATAGTGTAATAGTAAGTTTTAACATAAACAATAAGCGCAATTAATTGGGAAGTTTCCAATTCGACAGCCGATGCCCAGAAACAGTCATACAGCCATATGATTGTGATAAATTTTATCATCATTTTACTTAGGATCTTAGATAAATATCTTTGAAATTTGTTATTTCATGTGTCTATTAAGTGTAGGAAGGGAGGTTTCATATCAATGGCGATCTTAGCAGAGTCCTAGACAGCGCTAGAGTCCGATGATAGTGGTCATCGACCGTTTTATGTGTTTTATTAGGTAATAAAAAGTTTATTTTTAACTGCTGTACGCAAACACAAGAAACTGGCTGTTAGCAAAATGTAGAATTAGAATGCTGAGATATCATTTATCTATCACACAAATATTGAGATTAATTCGAGAAAAGAAATAAAGGCATAACACAAATGAAAAAAGTAAAAAAAAAAATAGTTTATTATAAAATACATATTCTTTTTATAAAAGTTTAAGTGGTGAGACAATTACTAAACAATCATTATCCGTCGCAGCGACCAGGTGTTCATTGTAGACGTCACAATAGTTGGTTGGATATTTCTTTCTTTCTAAGAGTGCTCTTACATCTGGCTGTTTGCCATTTAGCATAATATCAAAATTGGTCCAATGCCACATCTCACCTGAATAACACGTAGTAAACATATTATTTGGCCGCCTGTCGGAAAACTGAAAATTTGATATAGGTGAAGCATGTCCAAGATACAGATCTGTCGGCGAAACGTTTTTCCTAAGATCCCATGTTGTTACGTTACCGTCTAGACCAGCAGCCACAAGTATATGTTTTTGAATTGGATATGGCCGCACACAGGTAACACCTACAGCAGATTCTGTGCTGTATGGAAATGCCATACTAGGTTTTAGATAAGATCTTAAATCGTATACAAACAACTGACCCCGCAAATTACCCACAACTATTTCATCATGTCGCAAAAAACTGCAACATTTAACATTACTTGTTTCTATAATACCGGTAGTTGAATCGGAATCCAATCCGAAGAAAACAACAGATTCACCAAATACACATACTTGACTGCTAGAAATGTCAATATCAAACCCGGCAGCTTCACCGTCCATGTCCCACTCGTTCAACGTTTTCATCTTTTTCCTATCAAGGGCAACCATGGATATACTACCTTGGGCAGTAGAGTAGATAAATTTGTCTTTCTCTTGGAACATCAAACCAGTTACATCGCCTTTCTTCACTGGCATACTGTGGACGGGTAAATGCATAAATATTTCATCTTCTTCGTCTAATTCTTTGTCAGTAGGATAATGCCATAAATCCAGACTGTTCTCTTTCTCAGAATAACTTCCACTTACTAAATATTCTGGATGTGCATTATAATCTTGCGGCTTCCATCTCACCCTAGATACTTTCTTGCTAATGTAATTTCTGTATATACGGTTATATACAGGCTCTTTAAAATATGAAAAGTTAGTAGTAGACATATTTTACAAATATCAATCAGTTAATTATCCCTAATAAAAGTAATTCTACAACATACGATCGCGTGTCCAGTTACTTATCTATGTTTACATCCAACTTTCATCTAAATACTGTAACCTGTGTGAGCAACCTCAACTTTCCCTCCAACAAAACAATGTAAGTATTAAATAGGTAATGATCAGAATGAATTTTTGTTATTTCATCTAAAAAAAATTAATGGAATGTTTTATATATGTATAAAACACTCCATTAATTTTTTTTTTTACGTGAAATTACAGAAATTCATTTTGTGAAATATAATGTGAATTTCAATTAACATTATATTTATATAAATATATATTATTGTATTTTACATGCAATATTAAATATATATATGTTTAAGATTTGCCTCAAATTTGAGGTTTCCTCAGACAACGTAAATTTAAAGGTATTGGTAACCATACAATAACTTGCCGTTTGTATCTCTAAACAAAAAATCGAATTAACTAACTACAATTAATACTTCACTTACGGAGTCAGCATTATTCTTGGTGTCCAGTGCATATTGCTCGCTCAGCCTTCTACCAGTCATAATTTCGTTAATGCCGTTCCTGCAGTTATTCTTCGGCCTACCCCCCTTTTTGTCACCCTTGCGGTACCTATTCCATTATTCTTTTTGGTATCTGCTTTCTGGCATTCTTTGTAAATGACCGGTCTATACTAATTTTCTTCTTTCAATTTCTTTTAAGATTGTGCAATTTCTCTCGACATTTTGCTTATCTCCGAGTTCCTCCTCTTTTCTCTTCGGTATTTTCTTACGGATCGTCTCCAGAAATCCATTTCCGTTGCGGTTAATCTACTTTGCATTTTGTTGCTCTGTCTGCCGCATACAGCAAAATGCTCATTTAGTGCCTTTTGGATTCTCATCTGGATGCTGCTATTTCATAATATAGAATTTAATATCCCTATTGCCTTTCTAGCAATTATAACCCGCTTCTGTATATCTAGTTTAGAAGTGCCATCCAGTTGTGCAGGTAGGATCCCAAGTACTCAAAACTGGCCACTTTATTCAATATTTGTACCTCGATCTGACATTCATTGGTCGGGGTAGCAGTAATCATGTAGATCGTCTTTTCAATGTTTACTTCAAGTACTTTCCGGATGTAATTTATATCCTCTTCGTATTGGCCATCAGAACCTGGTCATCTGCAAAAAGTAGATTAAAGATGCATCGGTCATCCCCTACTTGAACTCCTATTTTCTGACATTTTCTGGTCCACATCTCCACCACACGTCCAGATAGATTTTAAAAAGAACTGGCGACATACAACAGCCTTGCATCAGGCCTTTACGAGTTGAAAAATTTTTTTGTTACTAAGGATGCCATCTTTAGTCTGCATTTATTCTCCCTATATATTTTTGTTATAACATTAATCAGGGGTTTACTTATTCCTGCTATTTGCAGAGATCGCCACAACAATGACCTGAGTACACTGTGGCTTTCATAGATCCACGATTACAGTTCTGTTGACTTTCCTCTGTCTCGGTGCTTCTTTCTATAATCGTCGGAGTATGAAGATTTAGTTCTAATTTTCTTCTAATGTATATATATATATATATATATACATATGTGTATATATATTATACACATATGTGTATTTTCTTCTAATGCGTATATACATATATATATATATATAGAGAGAGAGAGAGAGAGAGAGAGAGAGAATGTAAAAAGCTTCGGGAACATGTTGGGGAAGCCATTTTGAGAAAAAAAAATGTTATACGAACATAGAAACATTTCGATCAACATGATTTTCCGGCCTTAAAGTCACATTGCATCTCCGGGCTATCATATTCTAATTCAAGGCCTTCCTTAATTATTCTACCTAGAAGTTTCATTATGGCGCTAGTGAAGCATATTTCTCTGAAATTAGAGCATATTTTTTTATCCCCCTTAAAAATTGGGATTGGGGTTCTGCTACCGAATTCAACAGTGTTCCCACTTATAACTCAAGAGCCCTCATAATTCAGCAATTCCATATTTACATCACGGGGGGGGGGGGGGCAAGAAATTTATTTTTTCCCTCTTTTAGATCTTTAATTCCTGTGTAATTCGCAGATTTGTGTGATCCTGAAAGGCAGACGTTTCCTCATCCATAAAATTGTTTCTCTCTTCATTCAGTAGTCCTTTAAAGTATTGGAACCATTCCTCCATTCTGATAAACAGTCCCCCCACCTATACTGCTTTTTGAATTTATTCTGAGGCCTTCCTCGCTTGTTGAAACCTAAGTTGCTATTTATACTGGCACAGGTTTTATCCCTGTTCCCCTATACCTATTCTACGTTTTTTTTTTTTGTTCTAATTTTCTTCTTATATATCTTATATATATCCAGCGAGAGAGAGAGAGAGAGAGAGAATGAATGTAAAAAACTTAAGGAACTTTTTGGGGAAGCCATTTTAAGTAAAAATGTTATATGACCAAAGGTCCTATTTCGGTCAATTACAGAACTAAAACAGTTCAGAGTTTTAGCATTTGTATCTATTTACTAATGAAAAACAAAAAAAATCGTCAATAACTGTTATTTAAAAACAAAACTCAAACAAGTGTGCTGGTCAAGGCCAAGTATAGAAAATATACATTGATGGCTGATTGCTGTTTTGATGTAGGTTGATTATGGCGGAATAATTAGTACTTAATGTATGATGTGCACTGGAGTCAATTCGATGGTGCCCCAGCACACTGTGGAAGGCAAGTAACTGAGTGGTCAAATAGGCATTTCGCTGACAGGTGGATAGATTGTGGAGGCCCTATCGCTTGGCTTCTAAGGTCACCCGATCTAAATCCTCTTGATTTTTATCTTTGGGGTCACCTAAAGCAGCTCGTATACATTGTTGAAATAAACATAGGTGGACAGTTACTCGAAAGAATTATGGATGCTGCAACAATAAGGCGATGGCACGTGTCAAGCTTGCATACGATATCAAGAAGCACATTTTGAGCAAGTTTTATGAATCACTAATTTTGCTGTATACAAAATAATTGCCAACGATTTTGTTTTATAGTTGATTGTTAAATAGATATAAATGTAAGTTTATCTAAATAAAACTTTGATCTGGTGCAGTTCTGTAATTGATCGAAATAGGACTGATGGTTTACATTAATACTTTTTTACTTAAAATGACTTCCTTAACAATGCCTTAAGTTTTTTACATTCGTTATAAATCACCCTGTATTTCATTTTTTTAAAGATGAAATAACAGAAATTAATATATACATATATTTAAGTATTGCTGATTCTAATTTTTACTATGATGTATATTTTTTCTTTTGTTTTTTTTTCGGTGAAGTGAATCGAATAAAAAATTTGAAATAAGAGAATATAACAACGCATCAGTTTACGGCTAACTTATTCTACTCACATTTCACAGTAAGCGTTTGGAGGACTGATGATTCCTACTATCGTTCAAATCGCACTTGACCATGATTAATTTATTTCTTTTCTTTCAAAGCAATCCATTCAAGAGAATTTCTTAGAATATAAACTTCAGTTTCTTTCTAGGATCAATATCTTTTCGTGCACGAATGAATATACGAGTGAAATTTGAAGTATAGATACAAAATGTGATTATCCAAAGGTGTTAATAATTCGTGATTGTCAAAATTTAGATATTTCTGTCAATTCTTTTAAAAATCTCTGCTGATCAAATTTTGGTGGTTAACAGTAAATTACATTTTAAAAGAAATCATTAGATAATTGAATTATTTTCTTCTTAGTTACGATCCAAATTTGCCGTAATAGAGTATTTTGCCGCCACCGGATACTGTATTTTAGAATTTTTGTAACTTTCAAAGACCTTATTATATTGTTATATTTTTAGTAGTGACAAATAAATAAATAAGATATATAGTTTAGAAATATAATTAGGAAATATAGTTGGCCGTAAACCTGCATTTTTATCAATGATACCACAGTGTGGCATTTAGTTGCGATTTTCGAATTTGCCTACAGAATGCAGCATAAATTATGAATACTTCTTTAAATAAAATGATAAAAGAAATATTGAAACCACTCATAGGTATTTACAACTTTTTAACTAAGTAGATTAAACACATTGAAGAAAGGTGGAAAAGAATAAATTCACGAGCAATTGCAGACAACTTTTATCCAATATCAAATTTATTTATTCCAAAACAATTAAAAAAAAGGAAAATTCTTTTCTTTTTAAACAGAAAAATAAATAATATAAGACATGTGCAAAACATTTTTTTAATGACTAGTTATTCTAAGCTAAAGATGGAAGAATAAAAGTAAATGATATAGAAGCAATATTAGATAAATGCCAAACATATTTTTCTCAATCAAAATATATATCTATATAAATGCACATTATATATTAATGACTATAAGTTGATTGTTAGTTTCCTCAATTTTAAGTGTTACTTAAATTACAAATACAATAAACCAGACATTAAGAATATATTGGAAGTTAGGCACATTTTATATAACCATTACAAAAATATTACCTTCCAATTTCAGTGTATAAAAATATTACTTTTTTTTTTTTAAATTTAAGGCGCTTCAGCATCTATGGCCATTAGCACCCGGAGCCTTCTCAGTGCACTGCCGGCCTCCGGACAGTGTTCTCTCGCTGCAGACAATACTGCCCATCACCGAATAGTGAGCTGTAGAGGCTCCTAGGAAGAAAAAATCTAAGGGTAGCATTGGACTCGAACCCGGGACTCCGCGTGGGAGTCCAACGCGCTAACCACTTAGCTAATCCCTTCCCTTGTTAATACTATTATTACTCTCTTTGTAAATAATTGCCATAAAAAACTTGATAGATAATAGACAGAAGTAATAATTAAATCAGTCAGTCATGGACGGTACTGATTCCATATTCAATTAAATATATATCTAATCATACATACATTTTTCGCACAAATATCTGGTAAATATCGAAAATAGTTTGGTGCAGATAGAAAAAAAAAAAACAAATATTCAATTATATGCTTAATACTTACATACAATTAATTATACGTCCGCAAACAACGCATTAACACAATCTAGTATCACTCGTCACTTCTAGTATGTAGAGCGATACATAAAGAAAAAATACCAGCAATAGGAATATAATACCTTAGTCCACGGCAACCTTGATTGTATTTCAACAATTTATTTTTGAATTCATCAGACAGTATTAATAAATAAATACATCAGGCAGTGATAAATAAACAGCATAAATTTTTGTAATTTTGTAGCAAAAAAAAATCTATGTAGAATTCAAAAAAAAAAAAAATTCTTGGTATCTATTTTTAATAAATGTATACATTCCTATTGTTGTTTACAATCGTCACGTGATTTATCTTTCTTCTTCTTCTTATCCGTACTACCAGATGAAATCCTACGCTGTCCTTGGACTGGCATATATGGTGGTGATTCTTCTTCAAAATCATAATCACAATCACCTGTTTAATAAGTAATCGTTAGAAATTTAGTAGGTGATAGATGTACTAGAGAACTATGTAAAAATTTAGTACAGTAATAATACCCAAGAGTAACGTCGTAATGAACTATTATCAAGAAAAGTCCGATATACTGGTTGACTTGTTTATTACCTTCTCAAAGGGCTTGTTAAAACTGAATATTTTAAATTGGTTCGGGCTTGTTAACACTGAATATTTTAAATTAGTTCGTAAGTATGGAAGGTAATTAATAGTTAATAACATAATAATTAGCCCCTTAAATCTGATTTCACTTATTTTTAAACATTTCCCATAAACAATTTCAAAGAGCAGCAGTTTTATAGAAAATTATTTGAAAATAAAAACTGACAAAATAAACAATAATATATTTACAATTTGAAAACAGTTAATCATTTAAATGAAAAAAACTCTCACGGGATTATTTATTTATTTTCAGCAACACTCTTGAGGAACTGTTTACAAACATACAACAACCAGCTGGGTTTAAGAACAAAAATCCTGAGTTTGTTATGTTTGATGTTATCCAAAGCATATCTATTTAAGCTATGCAACAGCACGAACAAGTGGAAAAGCATAGCTCTGTACTAGTCATTCCGTTCTGACCAAGGTCTTAATTTAATTTTCTTGGAATAGAAGCAATCTGTTATAAGATGGATGGGTGTTTATTCCACTGTTCCATAAACTCTACAAAAAAGGCTCGGATGAGACCGATTAGGTAGAGAAGTCTTCTTAAACCAAATGCCAGTAAGGGATCAAACCAGATACCTGAGAGTGTGGTCTGCGGAAGACACAGCAACTATTAAACTATTTCACTATTAAACCTCCTAGACCACACCAATGAGCATCTTACGACTGCCGACAACTCAATGAATGCTGTGAAGGTGTTCATGCCTGGAAGTTTGACAGACATGGCCAAGGTAGGTCAGGCTAGATGAAGGTGGGGGAGAGAGAGACACTTAATATGGCCAGGATCAGCTACCTCATTCCTCAATATTCCCATTAAGATCTGGTCTCCAGACTAGAAGTATAGTGGATATCCATAATTTAAGCGAGTTTATATTAAATAGTTTTAAACAATAATTTTGGTAAAAATTCTATGCCAACTGTTATAAGAATATGGCACATTTATTAAACATTTGCGCTAAACATCAGAGATATCCCTGATATCCTTCAGGTTATCACAGATAATATATTTGATACTTTCCAGTTCTGTGGACCCAACCACAAGATCTGCAAAACTTTGTAAAAAGAGTCTTAATAGAAATGAAACCTACCACGATGATGTAGTAAGGTATGCTGTGGTGAATGTTGAACCAACAGTTGTGAAGATGTATGATGTTGGTTGGCAGCACTGTGGTGATAATGATGATGGTGATTCCTTGGTGAGTACGTTGGATCAATGGCCATGGCAATGTTGGGAACAGTGTAAGAATCGTGCTGCACTACCTCATCCACTTCTCCCTTTCTAAATACGAAACAGATATTTTTATCATTCATTGTTTTTCAGTTTTTAACTATAAAATTTGCTTACTTATTTATTTAATGAAATGTTTACAAAATATTTATACAAAAGTAGTACCTTTCACCTGTGATTTGGTTTAGCTCTACTTCCATTTGTTTTCTAGCCCTAGCTCGTTCTTTGGCCCTCTTAACTTTCGCTCGTTCCTGTTCATAAACAAAATATACACAAGTTCTTAGTGCTGTTGAGAAAATTAAAAATGACTACAACTGGTAAATTATTTCACCTTGGCTTGCATCATTTTGGCCAATTCCAAATCTTGCACTTCAATGGCTAATAATCGATCTTTATCAATCAATCCGATTGTGCGTGTCATATCTTCCTCTTCTTCTTGCAACCGCTTGGCTAATTCCTAATAAAACATTTTTTTAATCTCTTAAAAAAAAAATCCGGTGTGAAGCACTCACACGACTTTCTCTTACTCCTTTTAATATAATTATATATAAAATGACAAATTTTCTTTAAAATAAAAAAAATTTACATATTACTCCTAAAATAAATATATAGAGGTGGGTGGTGGTGGTGGGGGGGAGACAAGTACCAACCTGTACTGATCTCCGGAGACAGACTAGTGTTAATTTTATTGTGGCCCTGTAGAGCGCTTAAAAAATACTGAACGAACTAACTAGATATAAACTTTGAAATTAAAGCCACAAATTCCACATTACTATCCAAAATATTGTTTTTTTTTTTGTTTCAAATAAAAGTAATACATGTTGTGGATGGTTCCGCAAAGCTGGAAGCATCAGAGATATTTTCCGTGATAGCATGCTTCTTTTTGTGACCATCGACCGGTTTCGGGCATTCGCCCATCATCAGGATGCGATTGTCAAACACTGTGATAACATAGATTTGCACAGAGCAAATTTAGTTTATACACTGACTAGTCATTAAATGTTTTTGTTATGACTTAAGTGGTATTTCCTGAGTGGGAAAAAACCAATGTTTGGGTTTTTAAAGGGACACATTTTTCTTTAAAAATGGAAACGTGGGGGCCTATATCTTAAACTACGTTCTTTGAGGGAGATTTACTTTACAATTAATTATCCATACCATCTTACTTTTATATTTATTTATTTATTTATAACATCGCGAAATAACACTGTGTCAGCTGTGGGCTGCTGAGAAATAGTTACTGACAAGAAATGATAAAATACGAGTTGAATGATTGTAAAATAGAATAGATAAATAAATAATATTTTCTTAAAGAAAATAAACAAATAAACCATCAATCAAACAACAATCAATATTTTTAAGCAGGTTGTTTGATAACACTAACATATTTCGCATTTCACCTTTCATAATTCACACACGCCATCCGCGCATGCATGTATACTTAAATATGGGTTCTTTACATGCCTAGCTTATTACAGGCTTTTTATAAATAGGTAATTGAAAAAATTATGTAAGTGTGTTAACACAGATAATATATTTGATAATGTCAAATTTCCTAATGTAACGTACATTCGGCATTAACATTTTATTTTCTCGACTTCCATACATTATTCACAAATGTACACCTTAAAGGTACTTATGATTCGTATATACAGACTTAAAAACTAGCAGATTTAAAATTAAAACTAAAATCTATTTGGTTACTAAACCTAAAAACTATTTGGTTCAGGTGAGTTGTATAGTTTATTGCGGTTTTATTGTTATTATGGGAAAATGGTTTTGAATAGTTGTTCACTTGCGAAGTATGTCTGTTCGTTTGTAAAGTTTTGTGTCTTGTGTTTATATATTTCAAGTTGTTCCAGTACGTATAGTCGTCGTCCTTTTTTGCCTGGGTGTAATAATTTTATCGTGTTTAGGTGATTGGCATAATTTGAGCCAGTTTTGTTGTATTTGTATGATCCGTTGTTTTCGGCAAATCGTTCCCTGTCTGCCTGGCTGGCCAACGTAAATGTTGCTACAATCCGGGCATTTTAATAAATCCCGCTGCTATCATGTACGTAGTGGTAGTGGTCTCAGTACGAGGGCGGATTTTGTTGCCTAATTTATAGTGAGTTCTGAAAGATGCTAAGTTTTTTAAAAAAGTTCGGAGTTTTACGTGTGGATGTATGTGAATGTCGCAACTTTGTCATTCCTATGCCGGTGGTGTGTATCGTTTCTGAGGAGTTTATTAACGACATTTGCACTGTACCCATTGTTCTTGGCCATGTAGATTGTCTGTAGGTAGATTGTGTGTAATTCTTGTTCGTGTTCGCGAATATGAGGGGTATACATTTAAGTCTGTTCGTCAGATGCCCAAGTCAGTGCATCTTGTTTGTGTTGGGTAGGATGGTTGGAGTTGTGTGGCATGATTGTATCGGTAGTGGTTGGATATATGTGTATTTCGTAATCCGGGTTATTGCCGCTTCTTGTGAGTTTTAAGTCTAAGAAGTTGAGGGTGTTGTTAATTTCTTTTTCGTGCGTGAACTTTATTTTGTGGTTGTTAAGGTAATGTAACAGTTTGTCTATTTCAATGTCATTTTCCAGTTTAAGGATCGAGTTGTCCACGTAAGGTGCATAAAATGTTCATAAAAATAATACGATTTATCCGCGAAGTTAGTATACAAAGTTTAAACGAAATTGTTATTCGTATTCGAGAAAATTCCAAAAAACTCAATAACCACTCCTTAATGCCGCACTTCCGGTTAACCGATTATCTTCAAATTTGGAATTCTATCATCAGTGGTAGTTTACCACCACGGAATACAAAGTTTGAGCTTGCTGCAACTTTTCGTTTTTGAGATATTCTGTTAACACAGACCACTTGCTAAATCATTTTTTCGTATTCAGAGGACCCCAAAATATGTATTTCTGGTGAAAACTCAATTTAGAAAATCTGGCACGATTGCAATACTTAAATCTGACAAGAAGCTGTGGGTTTGAACTTACACGAGGATCAAACTGGCATTGTGATTGTCCGGAGTAGCGCACTTATAGAAACACGTTCCATCTCTAGATTCAAACCGATTTCAAACTAAAAATCAGATGTTACAACAAAAAACTCAAACTAATTTGGTGATTGGATCAGAGCAGGCCGAGGATCGAGTCGTGTATTAATTGTCCGGACATGCGTGGTAATTCACCTTTATTTTATTCAATGCAGGAAGGTTATAGTTAGAATTATTATTTTTACATTCTCTTACAATTAATAAGAGGAAGTATTGCGATCATGCAGGATTTTCGAAATTGAGTTTCACCGGAAGTACACGTACGTTTTGAGGTTCCCTGAGTCCAAAAAAATTGTTTTTAGAAAATGAACTGAATGTGTGAGTGATCAGCTTTCATAAACGAAAAGTTGTAGGAAACTCAAACTTGGTATTCCGGTTAGGTCTTCACGCATCAGACACGAAGATTTCGGGCAAAATCCATCAACCGGAAGTGCGGCGTTACTGAATCGTTTTTTAACGTCTCTCGAAAACAGCTCCAACGATTTTCTTTAATGATAGGCGAACGCCCGAAACCGGAAGATGATCGATCACGAAGAGAAGCAAAGCAGGCTGTCACGGAAAATATCTCTGATATTTAAACTCTTCTTTTTTTAAATCTTTTCAATTTTCTCAAAAATGGCATCAACGATTTTGTTTAAACTTATAATATCAACTACACTTACAAAGAGATACAACTTTTACTGGAATGAAAATTCATTTAAGGGTACTTTTGGAGGAAGGGCAGGCGGGCTTTCTCTAAAAGTACTACTTCAGTTTATTACACAATCTATCATCTAAATATTATTAATTAGAAATTAAATGTGTTGTAGAAATCCCGAATTTGAAGAAAATCGGATGATCGGAAGAGCGTATTACTGAAAGTATTTTACAGTTTTCTGCTATTTTCTCTAAAATGGCTCCAACGATTTCTGTAACCTCGATATATCAACTACACCTACAAAGAGCTACAACTTTTATTTGAAACATTCCTCAAGGAAAATTGATTTAGGGCACTTTTGGGGGAGAGGTGGGGTTAAGGTTTCCTCTAGTGCTATTTCAGTTTAACATGCGCTAAACTATATTAATTAGAATTATATAACATGCCAAAATTCCCAGTTTGAAGCGGAAGTGTAGGCTTGCCAACTGTCCGGGTTTCAGTGAGTTATCTCCGGACTCAGGGTTTAATTATTATTTCTCCGGGTTGTGTAAGTAAAATTGAATATATGCAAAATTATGTGCAGAATGTCGCGTGTATCTCGTGGACAGTGTATGGAATAGCTAGCGCGGTGGTCGGTGGCGGAGATTAGCCGAATGTTACATTCACTTTGTGCATCATTTTGTGGGACTTATGCATTAGCATATTTTACAGCCTGAAAATCAATCGGTAACAAGTTTTGAATTGCATGACATAATATTATCTCTGAAAAATAAACTGGAGAATAGATTAGAAGATCAATTTTCCAGTAGTAAAATGATACAAGTTTAGATTTCCTAAATGAAAAACAAAAATTTGTGACTGAAGTGAAAACGGTGTACATAAAGGCTATTAATCACTTGGTAAAATTTTATAATTTTGAAAACTGCCCATTCAAATATTTTTCAGTAATAATTCTTAAGAACGAAAATTTCAAATACCAAGATTTTTTAGATGCTGCAAAATACGTAAATGTAGAATTAGATGCCGATAAATTTATGATGATATTTGCCTTCTTAAAAATATCATTCCTTCCACCAAATCGCTCGATTTGCCAACTGTAAAAAAAATGGATAAAAATATTTTCCTGATGTTTTCACTGAACTACCGAAACTTGGTAAGATTCTATCGACACCTATAAGTAATGCATACGTGGAACGAATTTTTTCGATTATGGGAAATACTTGGACAGATAACCGTAACAGGATGTGGGTTGAGCTGGTAAAGGCAGAATTATGCATAAAACTTAATTTTGACATGAGCTGTCGAGAATTTTATGAATTCATAAAAAAGACAGAAAATGCCGATCTTATAAAAGCTGAGATGTCAAACAGGAAATATACATGGAAAAATCTACATAAATAAATTATTTATTACACTTATACTATTTTGCATATTGCTTATTTTTCTTCTTATTTACCTGTTTTTATTTTATACGTAAATTGTTAAGTTTGTTCTTTATTAGTTATATGTATAGTAACTACTCTGTGATCATTTGTATTTAATTTGTAGGAATGTGAGTTTTGAATTTAATTTATATAAATAAAAAATTGCATATGTGTTTGGGGGAGGGGGGGGATTAGTCATCGTCTCCGGGCGAGACTTATTTCTGAAGTGGCAACTATACGGAGCTGCGACTTTACTGAACAGATTTTTTTCAGTTTTTTGTGATTTTCTCCATAAAAATGCCGACCGTTTTTAAACACTAATAAGTATTATAAGTATGAAGAAAATTTGCTATTTCGCTGGATGAGAAAGTTGGTGAGTATTTCAAACCAGATTTTTAAAAAATAAAAGTGCATTTCAAAACATTTAAATTCAAATTAATCACAAACCAATCAAAGGTCGCACTTGCATACAATGATTATCAGAACTAGTTGGCAAGTAAACAGAAAGTGTTGGAACAAACTTACATAATAATAAAAATAATAATAATAGTAATAATAATAATAAATAATATAATGCTTTGTTATAATGCAATAATTACATTGCAACTGACAAATTTTACTACAAACTTGAAATATTGCTATCCCTAATATATATATCTTGTTGCACGCGAGATCCCCCAAATAGAGCATCAAGTTTGAACTCCAGAAGGAGAAAGTAAAAATAATAATTTTAACAGCCAGTCATTTATACAATTATAAATAAAAATTAAAAAAAATATATATATATATAATTATTTCTTTATTTTTAATTTAAGGCGCGTCAACAAGTATGGTTATTGGCGCTGGAAACCTTCTCACTTGTGCACTGCCGGCCTCCGGCAGTTTCACTTCTCTCGTGTTACAGACAATTTTTTTATCACATAACATTAATTGGTAAACGGTTTTAATTGTAAAGCGTCAGGCATTAAAATTATTTGAGATGTTTATACGGCAATGGCCAGATGAAAGAAAAAATAATTCTTTGTTGCTCTTCGTTTCGGGTGCCACTCCACCATTGGTGCCCTTCTTCAGCAGCTTTGCAAAATTTATTATTGAAAAAGTTACATTATTTTAAAGTATTGTACTAAAGAAAGCGTGCATAGATTTATAACAAATGAAAGAAAAACGGAAACAAAAATTTAAATTAAAGAAATATTAACACGACACATTGTGCGTATGAAAGGCATTAAAAACAAGAGAAGATAAAGATATCTTTAGAGTAGGAGAGGAGAGTACGTTTAAATTGAAATGAAGAGAGAGTATGCAAAAAAAAAAAACTGTTAAAAGGTGGAAGGGATAAGAACAATGTTTATGGTGAGGCGGGTCAATTTCAAATTTGGAAGAACAATCCTGGCGAGTGTGTGTGTTCTTCCAAATTTGAAATTGCCGCGCTCCCTATAACATTTTCATATGCTCGATCAGTTCTGGTTATATTTCTTTAATTTAAATGTTTGTTTCCTTCATTACTTATAAATGTATGCACTCTTTTTTCAGTACAATACTTTAAAATAACTAACTTTTTCAATAATAAATTTTGCAGAGCTCCTGAAGAAGGGCGCCAATGGTGCCAGAACGTGAAGCTACAAAGAATTCTTTTTTCTTTCAAACTCCTCTGGCCATTGTCGTATAAACATCCCATTTTAATTGGTAAACATTTTCATAAAACTATGTAGTAGCTTCATAATAATAAAATTAATTTTTATCAATTTTGCAGAAAGCTATACAAAATTAATATTATGTATTTGATAATCTGGTTTGCCGTCTTAAACTACATTTTCCAATTGTTTTTAATTCAATACTGGAAAAATGGATGAATACAGTCTGCTGCATAAACCTCCAAATTGGAGTTAGCCATGTATTTAGAAAATAATTGATATCGGAATTTAGGATTAATCTCATAAAGACAAAATTACCACCTACTCTTTAATATCTACTAAAAAAAAAACTTTCTTTTTTTCTTGCAAATTTGATTACCAAATACACTTTTCTTTGTAGAAAGACTTTTTATGGTTTAGTCAATCAATCAGTAAACTAAAAAATATATATATATAACTTCCCTTACTCATAATTTATTGGTAAACGTGAATCATTGTGACTTGTATGTTGGTTTAAATGGACTTCGGCATCGATGAGTGAAACTCTAGTCACGAGTTTTTAAAATAGACGTGCCGTCTAGGATTTCACCCATCAATGCAAAACGTCCTTAACAGAGAAGCATCAATAATATCCAAATAAATCTTCGATTCTTCTTTGCATAAATTAGATAAAAACGTATATAGTTATAATGAGTATTCAGAGGCAGGCTTGCAACTTTGGGCAAGTACAAGACTACGAACAAAACCAATGCGATATGCAGCAGTAAGTTGCTACTTTCGCTGTATAGTTGTGAAGACTGGTAAGGTACTGCAATTCATTTGCTGCGTTAGTGAACCGGCAAATGACGACTTGCGATTGCTACTGCCTAGCATATAGGATGAACTGATTACCTTTAGTATAGAGGAAAGCTAGAATGACTTTACATTTTCTTTATGTAAAAAAACAAATACATATGTTGAGCATAAATGTCTCTTAAGATAATAAAATCGACATTTCTTTAATCCAATCATACATTACCTCATCCGATTTCTCCTGCTGCGCTTTCATTATCTGTTCCATGTCAGGTGGAGGAGGCCAGGAACAGTCGTTTGCATTCTGAACGGAATCTTCAGTTTTTAATTGCCTAAATTCAGCAAAAAATACTTTTATTAGTAAAAAAAAAAGGTACGACATAGTAGGAAAGTAGATATAAGGTCAAATCAAGTGCCACCCCAAAGATGCCTTTAACAAGAATTCGTCCTTAGTTCACAACTGTGTCTGTATTTAATTTACTCTCTCATGTACTTTTTACTTTCTTTAATGCGGTATCATTGCCATAGTTTCATTCCATTTATCTTCAAATACAGATTTTTGCAGGAAATAAATATTTCAGAAAGCCCATCCGTGGAACTCCGTTTAGATACGTTAACAAATTTGACACTAGGATTCAGACAAAATCCCTTAACCGGTTGTGCGCCTTTTTCTGGAAAAATGGCTCCAGTTATTTTTCTTTAAACTTTGCATCTAAGTACATGTAGACCTATCAATTTTGTTTCAAATATTTCTCCGAGAAAATTGATTTTTGAAGTTGTGTTGTCAAGTTTTCCTCTAAAGGGTAGATGAGTGATAGGTGACAATGAAATCACATTCAGATAGTTCCTATGTCTAATGAACTAACAAGAAAAGTGTTATGTTTCTCTGCCACCTTGTAATTGTGAGTGTGTTAAATAGAACATTTAGTCATAGTTGCATGTATGAAGACAATTTTCTTTTGAAAGTATATATTTGCAATAAAGTCAGAAAAAGTTCGTTAAACTCAAATAGTTGCAGCGATAATAAGAAAAAGTAGCCCTTCCTTGCAAACTAATGATCAATTGTTCACTAATGATGACTGCAAAAAAAGGACATCTACCATGAAATACTCACACTGCTTACTTTTACTGCAATTTTCAAAGTTCTGACATTTTGTAAGTGTTCATTTTACTTTAGCTCCCTTCAGGCGGTGGAACTATTGGCTGTTCTAGAGAGGCAAGAAAAGCCCATTAAAGTCTTCCATGAATAAAAAAATCACTTTTCCGTACAAAATATTTCAAATAGAAACTATAGATTTATGTGTGTGAATTAAAGAATCTATGAAGCCGTTTTCGAGAATATAAAATAATAAAAAATAATGAATAAATTCGCACTTCCGAAATCTTTAGCTTACAGATCTCTTAATGATATCTGATGGAATAACTAGTCAGATTTTTTTTTTTGACAATATTTTCGTACATACACTTCCTCTCCAAAAAGTGTTTTATTTTTTTTTTGCTTGTTCGGAAACTTTAAAAATTTATTTCCCGATCGTAATATTCCCTTCTCCAGCAAACAAAGAAGGTAAAAATTAAATAATAAACTACAACCAAATTTTTGCCAACTTTTCAATTGAATAACAAAAGATGTATTCTAAAGAGTTAATTCTTAAATTTCATTTAAATTGCTCATTTATAATTAAAATAATATATTAAAAAATTAAATAAAAAACGAATAATAACCTCATTTGTTCTTCAATTGAACTGACATTGCGCACTACCGAGTATGGAGCAGCGACATCTGGCGGCAAAGGTAATCCTACTTTATTTATGTCTCCGAAGGCACGCATCTTTTGCCGTCTCTCTTTTTCCTATAACAATTATTATATGCCTAATATAATCAAAAATAATAAATTATTATTTTTATTGATCTAACGAATTAAAAAGAGTGCTACAAAAATAAAACAGAAACTAACCTGAATAATTTTCGCCATTCTTTGATCTTGTTCTTCCAATCTCTTCCTTTGTTCATCTTCTTCACGTTCCAATTGTAGAGCAATATCTCTGGCTATTAGGGCGTCTCTTTCCTCACTGGAAAGAAACATGGCGGATCAAATAAAAGAAACAACACACACACGAAACATGCTTGAATATCTCGAGTTAACTAGTTATTTTAGGGGACAAAAAAAAAATTAACTACTTACAGTAATAAAGCTTGGCGTTGATATTCTGCAATAGCTTCTTCTTCTGCTTGCCGTTGGGCATCCTTTGCCATTGGAAAATCTTCTCGTACGATGGCATTTCTTGATTTATTAGAAGTGTAATGGCGTTCAACTAGAAAAAACAAAAAATGAAAATCCTAAAAAAAAGGAAGATTCAAAAATTTAAATATTATACCTCTATTCCAATCAATTTTATAAGATGATTTGCAAAAAGTGCGTACAATATGTGGAAAAACTAAGGAAATATTATTCAGTAGAAACCAATAAAAAAAGAAAAAGAATTACTTACGTCAAACATCATTCTCATATGAATGACCTCGACTTTGCTTTCAAAGTAAAAGTGACGCTATCCTTTATAGATATAAATTCATAAACAATAAAAAAAAAAAATATTTGCTGCTTTTTATTTTTTTAAAAAGGGTAGAGAATTTTAAAAATGAACAATATCCTTAAAATATTAACACCATTACACATTAGCATTATAGAGAGTAAAAACCAACATCCATATGAACAGAATACTATGAACTACCGCTGGATCCGTTCACGGGAGTTGAAAACAACCACTTGTTGAACAGAGTAGCCATATTGTGACGTAATGTATAGGTTGGCCAGCGTTGCCAACATGATCCAGAATAAAAAAAAAATATTTTCCTACATAGAGAATTAACCAGAAGTTTTTATGTTCAGGTTTGTGCGTGTATGAAGCGGGATTATATTGTTTTTGTTGTTTTTTTATTCTGTCTCTACTTATAATACGCACACAAACACAATCAGAAAAGTATGAGCGAGATCCATTGAGAGTTGGAAACTGCGTTTAATACTAGAGTGAAAGTAAACTGTGCGGTCAAGGCCAGTTTCACAATAAAACACTTTTAGAATATATACTAGTTACTTTACAATGTAAATAATAACCATTCGAACTAAATATGATAAAAAAATGATCACAAATCCAAAAAATGAAGTTTACTATTAAAACTGTTGAATACAACTGACTAGCATATTATAGAGAAATAGCAAACGAGGAATATAAAAATTGCATCACGCAAATAAAAAAAAAAAACCTGAGACAAAACCTACAATTAATAAATAATTACTTGCCGAAGGTTACAGGAAATAGTATGTTATTCGGATGGTACACCTGTCCAGTCCTGTATTTCCACTACCAACTTCTTGCCACTGTACATACATAATTTGAATAAAAAAAAAGTTTCTCTTAATAGTTTCTTTTTTCTTTTTAAAGTTTGTAGAAAGAAACAACCATTAAATAAAGCAATAACTGTATAGAAATTCACTCAATTTAATCACACTATAGACAATCAGATTTTATTGATTTCACAAGGTCGTAAATAATTTAAAATAAGAATAAACAAATTTTTATCAGAATGTGGAATTTTTTATTTTTAAAATAAAAATAATCATTTTCGTCTAACTGTAATTTACATGCTTTGATTTATTATTTATGTAAAAATCTATATATTTCTAAAAGTCATACTTTCGGTATACCTCAAACTTGGAATTCTGGCCACCCATTAAATTCTTATTAATAAAATATAGATGATAGAATCGTACGATTCATTGAAATGGCATTTCAGAGATAGACCTAACGTCCAATCAGAACATCACTAAGATGAATTTTCCCGGAAAAATGTTACAAATAAAAGTTGTAGCTCTTTCTATAATTAGTTGATAAATCAAGTTTAAAGAAATTTGTCGAAGCCGTTTTCAAGAAAATCGCAAGTAAACTAAAAAATCCATTCAATAAAGTAGATAGTATCACCTAAATGGATCTCCTTGGTAGTACTTTAACGTAATATTAAGTCTGAACTTTCTGAGATTTTTTCGTTTCTGAGTTATGTTGAGTACCCAAACACACCTGGCGACAGCACAAAGAGCAATTTATAAAAACCGCTCTTCGGTTCAGAAAACCTCAAAAGGTGTATTTCAATAAAAATTAGACACGAGCGCAATTTGATACCAGTCCAGAGAAAGTAAGAAAACAATCTGGTGTGAAACACTCACACGACTTTCTCTTACAATAATATAATACAATTAAATATAAAATGACAAATTTTCTTTAAATATCAAATTTTACTGATTTGTCCTAATATAAATATATAGAGTGGGGGGGGGGGGTACCAACCTGTACTGATCTTGGCAGCTAGAGAAGTGGGTGATTATACAATGGCCTATACCAACTACTGAACCACTACATAGAATAATTATTGCAAACTTAGGGAGATTATTAAGAAGGAGGTTGCGATGAGTCAGGTTGGTTTATGGTTGAAGTGACCATTGTATATTACTATTGAAATAAAGTATTATAATAAAATATTGGTGTCACAACTCTACAGAAATAAACGCACCAAATTCCGCACAACTATACAAAATATTTTTTTTGGTTGGAAAAATGTTGTAAATAAAAGTGATATGTTTTTATCTGTGAAGTTAGCATAGCATATTTAAAGGAAATGGTTACGGTCGTTATAGAGAAAGTTGCAAAAAACTCAAAAACCTAATCTATAAAGTCGAAAAGAAAGTGATGAACGATTTTCTTCAAATTTGGAATTCTAAATGCTTCCAATGTGTATTAATATTGTGTAGGTGGTATAGTATATAGTGAAGTGGACTTTAGAAAAAGGCATAACGCTATTGTACCGCCGGAACCACAAAAAAAATCAATTTTTCCTGGGAAAACGTTCCAACTAAAAGTGGTAGGGGATAGGGGTACCTAGTATAGAAAGTTAGAAAATCGTTGGAGCCTTTTCAAAAAAATCTCGAAAAACTGAAAAAAAAAAAAAACCATTTAGTAAAAAGTCGTACTTCCGGTTGAAGGATATTGCCCGAAATCTTCCCGAAGTCTGATACCTAAACGGAATACCAAGTTTGAGCTTCCTCCGCCTTTCGTTTTTGAGATATTCTGGTAACACGCACACAAATACAAACCATTCGCTAAAAAATCTGTTTCTTATTCAGAGGACTCCAAAACGTTACTTTCGGTGAAAAATCAATTTTGAAAATTTGGCACCATCGCGATCCTTCCACTTACTAGAGAAAGTAAAAATTGTTAAGTATCACTTCCGGAACAAACCTGCCTAATTTTTTTTTTTTAATTGAAGGCGCGTTAACATCTATGGTCATTGGCGCCCGGAGCCTTCTCAGTGCATTGCCAACCTCCGGACAGTGTTCTCTCGTTACAGACAACACTGTCCATCACCGGACAGTGATCTCTAGGGGCTCCTAGAAAGAAAAAACCTAAAAGCCCAGCTGGACTCAAAGCCGGGTCCTCCGCGTGGGAGTCCAGTGCGCTAACCACTCAGCTATCCCTTCCCAAAACCTGCGTAATTACTCTGCTTCCTTTTTCCATATTTTATATCTTTTTTTTTTGGCCTATCACGTTAATAAAGTAGAGGGAAGCACTAAAAAGTAGGACAATCTTGGTTAAATATCTAGGTGGAGAGAGAATAGTGAAATTCATCTAGCGAGAGGCAGATAGCTTTTACTGACTGTGCGGGCAGATTTCTCCCTCAAGTTGAACTTGGACAAGATCTAGTAAACACCCTGAACTTGCTGCTCGGTCAGACTTGACCTCTAAACCTTAATTTCTCTCCCACCATGAAATAGCAGTTAACAGTTTCAGATGACAACGGTTACTTCATTTTCACAAGTATCAATAATGTTAATCATTATCTTTTCCACAACTATGGCCAAAATAATTAGTTTCCACTTTCTCCACAACTTCATTTCTATTCTTATTTATATTTCACTTTTGTTTGCAAGCTACAAAGTTACAATGTTACAAATGAAAGCCTTTTTGTTGCAAATGAATGCACACAACCACTATGAGAGTATGTGCTCTCTGGGTGTGAACAAATATTTTTATTAAATATCTGAAAAAAAACCTTTTGTTATAATTTAATTATATTGATAATTAGAAGAAACTTTTGTTAATGTTTTAAAGAAATTTAAATTTGTATATTATTCAAATGAATTATTATTCATGTCAATTTCATTCCTATTAAAATAATTACAAATAATGAAATATATTTTCCCACGCTCTCCCGATCGCGAAATCCCCGCCAAAACCATGACTTGATGGATATTTATTATATTTGATAAATTTATAGTTTATTATCAAGCAATCGTTCCGTATAGGTGTTTACTGAATGTTTTTTTATCGCGTATTTGCTGAAAGTGATTCCGATGTTTTATGTTACTTGGTGTACATTAGGACACACCTACACGACCTCTATCGTATTTGTTTCTTTCTGGAAAAATTTATTTTAGATGGTCTGTGGGGGGGGGGGGGGGGTTGACGTCAGCCTTCTCTCCTACATAGACACACGTCATATTTTATTAATTTTCCATTTAAATAATACGAATGAGAATTAAATTTTTTGTTAAAATTTCAGTTTTAAGGCTAGCGCGGTTTACCGGAAGGCAAATTTCCTAAGTGCCCCCCCCCCAAGGTTTTCTAAGATATTGTCGATAAAGTTTATTTGAGGTTAATGTACTAACTAAACTTTCAAAGTCCTGTCCCGCTTTTGTTTGCACACTTTTTTTCCATAAAAATATATTGTGGAGGTGCTGTAAGGGAGGGTGCTGAAGTAGACCTCCTAAGTGCCATCACTTCAGTGTAGTGGACGGTTCTACCATCCATAAAATGTTAATAAAAATATAAATTTATCGCTATAATTGGAGTTTGAAGAAAGTCAGCAGACATTTCTTTCTTTTTTAATTTCCTGGATAACACTAGTCGGTTTCTTTTAATTTGGTGATTAGTCACCTGAACATGTATCATCCCTATTTGAAACTTCATTTCCACAACAAAAAATCCGGGTGTCCTGAAGGAGCTACCGTGTCCGGGACAGGACGCTAATCATTACTTGACAGTGCCATTACTTGTCTTGTTTGCTCCTGGTGGCTGTTAGAGCCAACTAAATATATAGCACAAATTCCAAATTTGAAGAAAGTCTGCCAATTAATACAATACAAATTTATTCAACGAAAGACGTATGACTGTTTCACACACAGCCGCCTCCAAAAATTAAATTTTCCTGAGAACATGTAGTAAACAACACGTACTTACTATTATGGTCCCGGTATACTAGTGGGGATCCTGTATACTAGTATGGTCCCCCAGTATACACTTGGGGATCCTGTATACTAGTATGGTCCCCCAGTATACTAGTGGAGATCCTGTATACTAGTATGGTCCCCCAGTGTAATAGTGGGGACCCTGTATACTAGTATGGTCACAGTATACTAGTATGGTCCCCCAGTATACTAGTGGGGATCCTGTATACTAGTATGGTCCCCCAGTATACTAGTGGGGATCCTGTATACTAGTATGGTCACAGTATACTAGTATGGTCCCCCAGTATACTAGTGGGGATCCTGTATACTAGTATGGTCCCCCAGTATACTAGTGGGGATCCTGTATACTAGTATGGTCCAGGTATCCTAGTGGGGATCCTGTATACTAGTACGCCCCAGTATACTAGTGCAACTATTATTAAGTAATTACCGTGAAAGAAAGGAATGGGAAGAGATTAAAAAAAACAAGAAGAAGAAGAATAGAAGGATCCTTCTGCAGGGGGAGAACAAAATAATGGGCCAATGGCGTGACCGGTGTAGGACAAGCCCTGAAATACAGGCCGACTATACACAGGGGCTCCTGTTTCAAAATTATTCCTACAACCTAGCAATGTGAGGTAGCCTCCTTTATCCATTACTTTGGAGTTAAACTTTCTCATGAACTTATAATGTTTACCACCTCTTGCTCCTGCAGGAGTAACCATTGCAATCGCATCAAATTTTCACCGGAAATATACGGGTTTACGTTTTTCATTTACTAAAAAGCGTGTTGTGTGAAGAACAAAATATCTCAAAAAATATAACAAAATATATCGAAATCTGTCAACCGGAAATGCGACAATTGCAGTTTTTGCGATTTTCCCGAGAATGGCTCCAACATTCTTTAGATTTCACTACAACTCTACTTTTATGCAAAACATACTTTTCAGGAAAATTGCTTTGTGGAAGATTCTGGGAGAACTGTGACCACTAAGAGTGCCATTTTGTCGCAGTTGACCGTTCTACAGCCTTATACGACATTAAAAGCACACGATTCACTAAAAACTTTTTTTCATATTCTGGGGACCCTAATCATGTATTTCCGGTGAACACTCAATTTCGATAATCTGGCATGATCGCAATAGTTCCTCTTACTAGTAGAGAATATAAAAATCATCAGTTAATTCATAACCTGTTTACCACGGTTTTTTTTTTTTAATTTCTCTTACTCCAAGTGAGAGGAAGTGTTGCGATCGTGTCCAATATAATAGCAATCACCATTTTTATGGCTAGCCCCTCCACTAAGCATTTATAAACATTGTAATTTTAATGAAAAATTGTGAATTACATTGTATTAAATACAGTATGAGAAAGAGGTGGGCGTTTTTGACTAAAGTACAGGGTTTCCATGGTGATACCTACATATCGTACTGCTATCAAGTTTGACTTTTGCATATTCCACAAGTTTCATTAAAACATTGAACACCACTCTCTTTTACGATCTGAAGAACCTTAGAATATGAATATATCCCATTTACCATGATTATCATGTTCGAAAAAATGTTGCAATAAATCTGGTGTGAAACACTCACAGAACTACCTCAGACTATAATTGACAAATTTTATAGTTAGTATATCAAATTTAATGAAATTCGGCGTTTTTATGGAGAAAATCCCGAATACTGAACAAAGTGTAATAAAAACGCACTTCCGGTTTACAAATTTTCTTGAAACTCAGAATTTTGGAAATCTGTTTATTTCAAAATAATGTTATTTAGATGATAGAATAAACTGGAATAGCACTTTAGAGGAAAATCTAATCCCAGTCCTCCCCCAAAAGTGCCCTTAAATGAATTTTCCCGGAGAAACGTTTCAAATAAAAGTTGTAGTTCTCTCTATGCGTAGTTGATATTAAAGTTTAAAACAAATCGTTGGAGCCGTTTTCCAAGTGATCACAAAATGAACAAAACCACTCAGTAAAATGGAATTTCCGCTTGGTGGATTTTGTTCGAAATCTTTGTATTTGATACGGCGATACATAGTACCAAACGGAATACCAAGTTTGGGCTACCTGCGACATTTTGTTTTTGACAACGCACGCACAACACACCATTTTCTGAAAACCACTTTTTTGGCCTAGGGGACCCGAAAACGTGTTTTTACGGTGACAACTCGATATCGAAAATTTGACACGACTACAATACTTGCTCTTACTAAGAGAAGTAAGAGAAAGTAAAAAATCACAGAAAGTTCAAACTGACGTTCAGTTGTATGTGACCAAGGGAAAAGTTACACCAATATTTCGATCAGACTTTGTGAACCGCAGTAAAACATTTACTAACAAAAGTTTTGGTATATTTATTTTGTTTTATTTCCCCAGGAAAATTATTCAAATAAAACTGATAAGTATTCATGTATGTAGGTAGTGTATTAAATTTAACGAAAATCGTTGGAGTCGTTTTTGAGAAATTCTCGAGCAGCTATATATATATATTGACTATATATAAATATAGCAGTGATTGATATATTTTGACCAAAATTCAATGTTTACTTCAATACTTGCGTTAAGACCAGTCAAAGAAAGCCAAAATGTAGTGTTTCGTATAAAATGCAGTAATAAAACATTGGCGGTGGTTGTTACGGTAACACTATTAATTTAAGGAAATATTGTTAGGAAGTCAAGGAGATTGGAAATCACGTGACAACAAAACATCTCACTCTAATCATCAAACAGATGACGGTAATCATGAAAAATAAAACTGCCATTTACTTTCTTCCACTTAATGCTTAAATACACATCAACTAGAAAAATAAAAAAGGTTCAAGGTAAATATCGACCTCGGACACATATCGACTATTACAGGTATTATTGCAGCATTCCTCTTACGCCTTGCGATTGTATCATATTTTCGAAATTGAGTTTTCACCAGAAATATATGCGTTGAGATCCTCGGATATTATTATTATTTCTCTGTGGGGAGGGAGCAAACCCTACGCTATCCCAAATCTCCGGAGTAAAAAAAAAAATATTTAGGAATGGTGTGTGTGGGACACAATATATCAAACACGAAAAGTCGCGTGAAGCTCAACTTCAATTTCGACACTTGTGTGTGTAAACTGAATTTGCTCTGTGCAAGTCTGTGTTGTCACACTGTGTGACAAACGCATCCTGAAGATGGGCGAACGCCCGAAACCGGTCGATGACCACAAAATGAAGCAGGCTACCACGGAAAATGTTTCTGATGACTCTAAAGTACTAAATGCAAAAAGTTAAAACATGAAAAAAATTCTATTTTTCTTTGTTTTGCCAGAAACAGAAGAGATACGTGCTACAGTTAACTGCTGGCTGGGTAATAACAATAAAATAAACAGATGAGCGCAGCAATTTTTTGCACTTTTTTTTACTGCATAATGCTTAGTCATGAAGGCATGTGCCACGACAATTGCAACACTGCAAACTCACTGCTTAATTTATAATAATATTATCCTTGGGACTTGCTTCCATTCTTAAACAAAAAAAAACTGGTATGAAAGACTCAAACGTTGTTACCTCTTACTCCAATTAACCCTTTCATTGCTAATACCACATTAATGTGGTTACACTTGACGTTCTCCACAGGCTAATACCACATTTATGTGTATTGGTCTAGCACTCTCCCACAGGCTAATACCACATTAATGTGGTTACACTTGACGTTCTCCACAGGCTAATACCACATTTATGTGTATTGGTCTAGCACTCTCCCACAGGCTAATACCACATATATGTGGTTTGATGCTTTTTCGTACATTTGCTATTCCCACATGAAAGTGTATATTTTTTTACTTCTTCCAGCGACATCTATACATCCATAGGCATCCATAGAATATTTTTATTTCACTTAAATGGCAATAGATGGCAACAAACCTTTTTGCTAGTCTCGCATAATTGCGCCATCATTTTTAAATCTCCCATCGACATCTGTACAATGTTCAGAATATTTTCTTTTGCCTATTATGTTATACTAAAATAAAAGATGGCAATAATCCCTTGCGACCTTTTTGTCGGCGAATTTCTTGGGTTTATTATCCATCCCTAACAACCCTTGTACCTACATGTGTTTGTCATTGTAACGTTTGCGCGTGTTTGAATAACTTCTCTTTTGCAATTTTTCAATATAATTTTCTATTATTTACACTTTTAGTATTTTGATTATTATTTTCGAGTATACATTAGTTTTTATTGCGTTTTTTAGTTTTATCTGCATAATTTTCAAGTGTTTATAATTATTAAACGTTAGGATATTTTATAATAGTTTTAGTGATTTCTAATTTGTTTAGTTTAGTGCAGCAACATTTTTAGTTTTTTAAACATTATGGGGCTTTGAAGAAACTAACTGATGAAGAAATTTTGAGACTTTTAACTGTTAGTGGTAGTGAGGAAGAATTTACTTCAGAAGAAGAAGATGATGATGATGAGCCTTCAACATCCACAAAACCTGATATTAAGCTTTACTTAAGATAAAAATTAATTAATTCACTGGAAATTTAGACAGTTACTAATTAAGCAGAGATTTAAAAAGTTTAAAATAGGGATTTAAAAAGTTAAAGAGCGGATTTTAAAGCTTAAAGAGTTGTAAACAAAAAGTGGGGAAAAAACTACGACTGAGAAAAGAATTTAGCATGGTGGGGACGGCTGCCAGTGAGACAGTCTAGCATGCAGTGTACTAATACTCTGCACTAACTTAGCAATGAAAGGGTTAATACAAATGATTAAAATACAAAAATGGCAATGTTTACAAACATTTAGTTCGGTTGGCCATAAAGAGTGGTGGTGGTGGTGATGGGGGGGGGGGGATTTCATGCTGAGAAGTTGCCAAAACCCCTCTGAAATCATTTTATTTCTGAAATGTTAGGATTAGTTTAATGTACAGGATTGGAATGTGGGTACAGTTAGTATTCCAAGTGTGAAGCAAGTCGCCGTAGTGACCTTAACAAGAAAATTCCAAAAAACTAAAATCCCTATTCTATAACAACACACTTCCGGTTGACCAGTTTTCTTCAAATCTGGAACTCTTGAACCGTACAACTGATCTGATGTGCTACTTTAGAGGCAAGTTTAACTCCCATTCTTCCCCCAGAAGCCCTAAAAGTTATTTTTCCCGAGAAATGTTTCAAATAAAAGTAATAGGTATATATGTATCTAGAAAGTTAGGAAGTTTACAGAAAATGCTGAAGCCGTTTTCAAGAAAGTACCGAAAAACTGAGACAAAAATAATCGGCAAAATCGCAGCTGTGGTTGATGGATTTTGTCCTAAACCTTTAGAACTTTGGTTTTTCGATATTCCGTTCCAGGAAATTGTCCCTACAATTCTGTTCCAATGCTAAAAGTTTCTTTTGATCGGCAAACAAGAACCTATCATCGGCAAATAATAATACGGAGATACCATTTTCGTGCGTGATCACTACTTCTTGACACCCTTTTTACATCAAAAATTCTTTGGAGAGAGACCATTTTTATTGGATTCAGAGGATCTCAATACGTGTTATTCGGATGGATACATCAGAACTTATATCGAGTCACTAGGACTAAGAGGGAACAAAAATGTTGTGAACCAAAAAAAAATCTGGAAAACAAAAAATCGCTGTAAGCCCAAACTTGTTACTTGTGTAGAGATCATCGCCGCATCTCACAACGTTCTCATCGAAATCCATTAACCGGAATTGCGACTGAAGTGAATTTATTTCTTTTAGTTTTCGTGATTTTCTCTAAAATAGCGCCAACGATTTTCCTTAAACTGTGTATAATATCTGCACTAATAAATGCCTATCACTTTTATATGAGCATTTTTTCAGGAAAAACTGTTTTTTTTGGGAGTTATGGGGGGGGGGAGCTTTCCTCTGAACTACACTTCAGTGTAATGTATGGTTCTATGATTCATATCACATTAAGGTACATAAGAGCATTCAAATTAGAGTTTCAAATTTGAAAAAAGATTAGTTAACCGGAAGTGTAAATTTACAGAATAGGTTTCCTGGAAATTTTGGCATTTTCAGGAAAACGGCTGCAACGATTTTCTTTAAACTGGGTACGCCAACTTTATGGCTGCAACGATTTTCTTAAACTGGGTACGCCAACTTTATACACACAGAGGTGTGATGTGTCACTTCTATTTAAATCATTTTTCCGGAAAAATTGATTGTGGAGGGTGGTGATGAATCTTTCAACGTTACATTTCCAATGTTACTTGGGCTTCTTCAATCTTACTGACGCTTTTTTTCCTTTTGAGTTATGCTGAAATCCCCCCCTCCACACACACACACACACACACACGGGGAGCGAGGAATTACAAAGATTTATAACAGAGGATTATTTACTCAAAGATACCTTTCCGGAATTTTCTTGAAAATGCCTTGAATTAAAGTCCATATACTACCTAGCCATATAGCTAGCTGTTTTATTTGGAATTCTTGTTTGGAGGTAACTGACTTTAGATCAGTTGTTAGGGAGCCATGAACAGTGCCATTACCGTCTTAATATACAGTATAGTTCCACTATTATGCAATATTAAGGCCAAAAATGATTGTTTCATTTCAATGTGCCTTGATTAGGTGTGTGGACAGGTTTTTTTTTAAATTTTATTTCAAAAAACGGCCAAACAACAGACAAATTTGTACAACTAGTTTCTTACGTAACATTAGCTATAAAAAATAATATTTATAAACCACAAAGTCAAAAGGATGCTAAAAACAAACCACCTATCAGGAAGTGAAAGTAAGTAAAAAACTGCATGACACAGATTATCAGCTGTAAGCTTGTGAGAAAGTAACTAGAAGAATAGGCATAGCTTTTTAGAAAAGAGATAACAACACCCCTGCTGACAGTATACAATATTACCACAATTATTAGAGATGTATGTAGATAAAGTACGAGATTATCTAGCTATTGTGTTGCCAAAAATTACAATTATCTGTATACTGAGATTTCAAAATTAAGATACAGCTGGTGACAATGCAGATCAACTGTAACAACTCACACAACTTTCTCTTAAACTAATTAATCGAGAAATTTTCTTTAAAATTACAACATAACAATGTTTGGCTGGGCCGGCCCTAAAAATAGTGGTGGGCATTTTACTTGTCTAACTGAGCGGTCTTATGTCCAGCGCCCAATGTGTAATCTAACAAAAGCTTGTGCAAAGTTAAATTTAAACTAATAGACAGACCCAGAAACCCTCTATATAATCATTTCTTTCTGAAAAATATTTCAAATAAAAGTGGTCCACTTCTATCTGTGCAGCGAGCATTGCAAGTTTAAAGGAAATCGATGTAGCCGTTTTCATGAAAATTTCGAAAAACTCACAAACCTATTCTTCCGGTTAATCAATTTTCTTCAAATTTGGAATTTTATCAACGCTTCTAATGTCTATTAATATTATATAGATGGTACAACCATATATTATACTGAATTTGGTACTAGTTAGGGGGAAGCATAACGTTACTGTTCGCCAATTTACCAGGAAATCCGTTTTACAAAGAGTAATAGGTGTTTATGAGTGTCGATAGTGTACCGAAAAAAACACGAACAAATTAAAAAACTGGTTGAAGTTGCACTTCTGATTGATGGATTTTGTCCGAAACCTTGGTGCCAGCAACTTTTAGCTTTCTACGACTTTTCGTTTTTGAGATATTCTGTTAACACACACACACACACACACACGCACGTATATATATATATATATATATAAAGAGGCCATTAGCTAAAACCATGTTTTCCGTACCACAGGGGACCACAAAACATATATATCTGTTGAAAACTCAATTTCGAAAGTTTGACACGATCTCAATACTTCCTGTTACTATAGGTAAGTAGTAACAGAACATAATGGTCAGTAAATTCACTTAACCCCTTCTAGTTAATAGATTTTGATAGAACGAAATCTTCGTCATATTATGTGTGACAGTGTGTGAAAGGAATATCACAAATTTGGCATATCTATGAATTTTCTTTTCAATTATATTTTGCTCATTCACACACACACACAATTTCAAAACATATATTCCTGGGGTTAAGGCCAGTAAACATTTGAGCTAGAACTGCCAAAATGGCGACACATGAAACCGATCATGACATAGAAAGCTTTTTAATATAAATCTCCAGAAGTGCATTATATCGATATGTCATTACTAGATAATACACAGATGGCCTTTAAACACAGTAATAATGATAATACGATGATTTCATAATTTAAAAAAATTATGTACAAATATGTGACAGGAAGACAAAATGAATCATATATATGTAACTTCCGGACTGAATTATAAAACATAATTGAAAATGTGGAATATATGAAGGACGTGGCGTAAATAAAAATATTCAAGATAAAATGATGATAATATTGTATACAACACAAGTACACTGCAGCAAGGGAAATTTTTTTTAAAATTCAAACTAGGGGACCTCAAAACATTCCGGTGAAAACTTGATTTCAAAATTTGACACAATCGCAATTACTTCCTCTTCGTAAGAGAGAGTCACAATTTGGTGAGAAATATTTGTACCACTTTCTCTTACTCCAATAAATGCAATTGCAATAATAAAATTAAAATTTCAAGGTTTAGGAAACGTTTAGATGAATTGGCTAAATGAAAATTCGTACTTCCGGTCAACCAATTTTCATCAAACTCGGAATTTTAACAAAACTTAAATTGTTATTAATTCTATATATTGGTACTATTGTCTTCTCTCACAGAGAAGGCAAACGTCACTTACCTCCCTAGATTCCCTTTAAAATCCATTTCCCTCTTCCGCAAAAATGTTTCAAATAAAAGTGTTGCAAACAAAGTTTAAACAAAAACATTGAATCAATTTCGAGAAAAGTACGAAAAACTAGAAAAAAATCCATTGGATAAAGTTGTACTTCCGGTTATGAAATATCGATCAGTGACGATGTTCTCTAAACGGAATTTCAAGTTTTAAGGTCCAGCGATTTTTCGCTTTTATTTCAGACGTTTTGTGGTAACATGCGCGCGCGCCCACCAGTCGCTACAATCTTTATTTTCGAACTCAAGAGATCTCAAACATGTTATTTTAAGGCCAGATTATTGTTTTTACACAGCATTTCCATATAAACACACATGACCGTTCTGGAATTCACAGTGCTACGAATTTATTTTCGAAGTAATTATATTATAGTTTTTCTTTTTACATTTAATTTGAAAATTCTGCAAATATTGTTTTTAAATGATAATTTTATAAATTTGGAAAATTCGAAATGTAACACTCGAAAGAATGTGGTGTAAAACAATCAGTGGACTTCCTCTTGATCCAATCTTCACAGTTCTATGAGAAAAATCTACTGGAATTTTTACTGATTGTTTAATAGTGTTCAATGGTAGTGGTGGGGAACCACAAGTAACACTGAAACGGCAGTTTCAGATCAGTCTGGTGTCGCCCAGTTCACCTTGAAATAAATTTTTCCTCAAATAGATTACAAATAACATTTGCAGATCAAAGGGTGTGTAATTGTTTATACCATGATTAAAGGAAATTCTCGAAGCTATTTTCGAGAAATGTGTGGGTGTGGGGATCAGTAAAGGTTTACTTCCGACTGGCAGATTAAGTTTGAAGTTTCTGGGACTTTTTGTTTTTGATGATGATGCTTATACAGAACTATAATATTTAAAAGATTTCTAAAAAACTTAATTTTTAAACTCGAAAGGAGATCTCGAAGACTACGAAGCATAATATATTCAGGGTAAACTCCAATTTCAAAAATTTGACACAACTGCAATATTTCCTCTTAGGGCAGTGGAAAAAACAAGGCGGGGATTTTTATCGGAGAGCACGTAGTAAGCACCCGCGGTTTAGTTCTGGCCGTCGCTGCCAACTGTAGCTTCCCCACATTTCTCACGATGCTGGGTCAACACGTCTGTGCTATAATTCGGGAATCGAATCAAAGGATCGATAAATAGATTCTCGCACTAAAATTTACATGGCTAGCCAACATTGGGCTAAGCATATAATACTGTAAGTTGGTGCAGTAGTTTACATATACATAGCTACAATTCTGCCCAGTTATTGTAGACTCAATTAATCCAAATTGTAGCCAAAACTCGTAAGGTGCATACGGATTAAAAGAATTGGAAACCATAGTATAATGATGCATGGGGAGGTATTGCCTGCGCATTTTTTTAATAACAAAACAATACCTTAATGGAAATGTTACAATTGAAAAGCAGAACACAATAGAGGATGGAGGGGTACCAGTAAAAAACAGGAGCCACCTGTTATTATAATGGAAGGAGTGCGTGGTGACAGGTGGTTGGCGGGAACTATCCAGCAGGCAGGCTTCTGCAAGGTCAGCTTTTGAACCTACAGTAGAATTTTGTTAAACACTCACAAGCAGTGGCGGCTAGTCAACCATATGTGCGCATTTGGACGTGAAACCCGTGGGAATATCGCTAGTTAAAATATATATTCTTACTATCAACTATTTCTCTTAGTTGATTTGAGTAAACCTCTAGCAGGTTAACAGGAATTCTCCTCTTCTTCGCACAGTGAGTGGAGGGTCGGAAGATATGAGAGGCAAGTAGCTTACTATATTATAGTACATTGGAGGGAAAGTAGGGAAGCGCTTATACTTCTTCAGGAGTGGAGAGATATTGTGACCTAGGCAGAGCTCATGTTGGCTGTTCTTTTTCTAGAAATAATATCAGATTATTAAAGTTTAGATAATACAAGACTACCATAAACAGTATAATACAGTTTTTAATTTAAACCACTTTCATAGTTCTCGGCCAGTTCACACTTGAATGCGATCTAGGAATGCTGAATTGTAACAATTTACTTCCTTTCCTTCTATACAATGAGGTTAGGATAGTAGTAGTGAGTAACTTTTTAAACTTATCGAACTACTGTAAATTATTAATCAAAGTTTGTTTTAACATGACAATGGAATTTAATTTCTGCACTTACACTGCACCGGAAGGGGCCTGTTTGCTGCCTTCGGTTTTTTTTAATTTTATTGTACTGAGTAATGTCGCAAACTACACAAGACCATGAGAATTATTGCACAACTTGGTTACACTTGTACACCATAAAGTACCATCCAGTTATTACTAATAATTAGATTGATGAATATGACAGTTTTATACAAAATAAATTCTCCTTTTTTACAAAAAGGTATTTTTATTAACTACAATTTCCAAAAATTTTTACGTGAAAAATCAAACAACACTGTAGGCATGGAGTAATAGACAGTCCATCTTTCTATGTGCACAATGTTTACGTAATTTTTGAATTCTAGGAACTAATTACAATTGACTAATTAATTTTAGTCAAGTTATCAAATATGAAGTAAATAATTCGAAAAACTCAGAAAGAAAAAAACAAGTGCTTTGAATTTGGGAGAACCACCATCATAAAATTAAAAATAATAATTCCATTTTAATGTCCATTTTAGGGAAAAAATGGCAAACTGGAACTCTACACTAGAGCCTTACCAACTTCAAATCACTATAAATATTCTAATTATTATCATCTGTAACTAAATCGTATTCAATCGTATTCAAATCCAAAAATTAATTATAAGGAGCGCTGTTGTCAACAAAGAGGTTACTAAATATAAACAAGGTAAACAATCAAAAGGTTATAATTTCTTACCTTCTTCTTTTTGAAGTTCGTAAGCAAGAGCTCCGTCTTCTCTGACAAGCCACTCTTTACAAGCTGTAAACATACCAATAAATTAACATTACTCCTTTAACACGGAGGACCTTCAATATTCCTATAATATAATTAAGGACCTCTAATATAATTAATTATAAATATGGATTAAAAAAATGAATAAAAGTGTTAGATTTATACTTGCGCAGTATGCGTTCCACGTTTAAAGCAAATCGTTAGGGTTGTTTTCAAGAAAAATCCGAAAAATGAAAAACCTATTGTGTAAACTCACACATCCAATTTTCTTCACACGGGATTTGTAATAGATCGCCGTGACTCATTGCCTGCCACCGTCACAGATCTTGTTTGCAACATAATCATAAGGCACCGCCCACAAGCTGCGTCGCTCCATGTCACCTGAGGCGTGACACGTCTCTCTACCACAGTCGTTAAGATTTTGATCATAAAGTGATCCACCTACCTACGATACGAAGGTAAATTTAAGGAGTAGTAGGGGAGTTGAGAAAGCATATATAAGTGCGCGCTACTCTCAATTCACGTAGTCATTATACACCATTATTCTGCCACTTCAGTCTGTCACGCTACCATACTCTTTGCTACTTCAACAGCGTAAAATTCCTGCAATACTTTACACATCATTAAAATATACACAGTTTCTTTCTCCTATATCATTTTCTCCTTTAGCCTTACAAAAACTTGAATACAAATTCTAAAATAGATTTCCTCTTCCTAGGAGCCACTGGCCGGTGATGGACAGTGTTGTCTGTAACGAAAGAATACTGTCCGGAGACCAGTGGAACTGAGAAGGCTTTTACAATGGAGAAGGTAGGGGGAGGGTGAAGTTGTTGGCGCCCGAGATTGTTCTAACGTGGTCCCTAGATATCCAACTAAACGAACAACATCACGCCTCGCGACTTAGAAGGTTGAATAGCCTAAGACAAGGCGTAGGGGAAAAAAAAGTTTGTATATAGGAGAGGCTCTTTTATTTTTAATTTGCAATTGTTTTTGTCATGGAAAACCATACTACAATAAGTATTGTATTACATAATCATAATTAGGTCGGGGCTTGAATTTGAAGCTGAATAAATATTTTTATTATGAACATATATGTGTGTACTTACTTTTCCTTGTTTTAAAATCTTTATTCATCATGCTCCACTTAAATATTACATGCTATGCGATACAAAATGTCTTAACTTAATTTTAATACACATTGTCAAAATATGTTATATAAAGCAAACAAATGAAACAATAACAAAAAATTATGTAATAATTAATTTATATATATATATGTAACGCCCGTTGTTATATAATATATATTAATTTATATAATATATTACTTTATATAATATATTACTTTATATATAATCAGATATATATATATTTTAAATAAAATGGACACAGACATTCTAAAACAATGCTAAGGAAGTAAGAAGAAGGAAAAATTAAAGAACATATTTGTCAAAATCTTTAACAATCTTTAATGTACTTCATTCAATAGTCAATACATTCTTGTCCCACTAAATCTTCATTAGCTGAAGGCGAGGGAATGCTAGAGGTTACCAGAGATGCAATCGCCCTTATTCAAACAAAATATGGTTCCAAGTTTGCTCCCAAGAGTCCTGGTGTCCTCTCGTGAGACGTAGAGGGCCAGATTTGAAAGGACCGCGTATTTCTCATAGTTGACATCCTATCCTAGCATGTAATCACATTTTTCTTACTCGTATATACATTTCTTTCTTCGTTTCTTCTCCCTATTATAATCAGGTTTTGTTTATATTTCAGATTATTTATTTCGTCTTATCTCTCTTTTTTTGATCTCTATAATCACAATTGATATGGATTGTTTATTTTTGAATGTATTTTCTACTTCACCTCCACTCTTTTCTCCTTTCTGGTATTTAGCTGCAATGAACTGAAGCAGACGCCCGTTGTCAAAATAATTATATATTTTATACTCGATTATTTTTTAAATAATTATCTCTCTCAATTAAGAGCCAGGAAGTCTGAAAAGTGAAAAATCCCAACTCAAACTTTGTCTGCATACTCCAAGGCATCTCCATTCAGGGGAATACCATTCTGTCTGTACACATGTTACACTGCATAGAAGTGAAAGACAGTGAGGAGCCCCAACAAATCCGTTCCAAATTATACACTATTTAGTAAAAATTAATAAAATAATTTTATATCGAGAAATCACAAAAGATTAAATAACACTAATTAATTATACTTTTAACAATTTTTGTTTTTATATACGATAAAAAAAAAATTGATTACGATAGCCATAATAATGCAGACATAACATTATGGCGAGGTCAATGACTATGCTAATGAAGACACAGATAAAGCATAATTTGACAGGCAGAGAAATTCAATTGTACACCAATCGCAAGACTATCTGCAAGTATATGATTTTTATTATTTCATTTTTATCAAACCAAAATTACATATTTAATTGTCCATAATATTTATCCAGCACTATTACCGACCCAGTTAACACAATTATAAATTGACAATTTTTTGTTAAACTGGAAATTTCATTCATTTGCCCTAAATATACAGGTGATGTGCGTACAGCATTCAACCAAGATAGCTGGGCACTTAGTTGTGACACCTGATCTGCTGTTAAGCTCCGCACATTGCCAAATGTTTGTATTAGCTAGGACAGCCCACAAGTTCACAACTAGTAGTTGCCGAACTATAGTACTTTATTGATTTCACTGTAGTCCAGAAGACAGTGCCAACAATATTGATTAAACAAAAATAACATTTGAAATTTAACGGCGCAAATTACCCATCAACCCCCTCAAACACCGCTGAAATCCAATTTTCCTGCCCTATTCAAGTAAATATATTCGTATATATATATTATATATACGAATCGCATTCTACTGGAAGGATCGGAAAAATTGATTTACAGCGGTTTTGAAGGTAATTTGCGCCGTTAAATGTTCAATGTTTATTTTTGTTTAATCAATATTGCTTATGGCACTAGTCTTCTGGACTCAGTGCAATCAAGATAAAGTATATATTATATTCGCAGCATCTATAAATATATATATATATATAGTGTGTGTGTGTGTGTGTGGTGTGTGTGTGTGTGTGTGTGTGTTATTACATGGAGGGGGGAGGAACAGGAAGCAAGGAGCAAGAACGCGTGAAGCGCTGGAAAGGTGGAACTTCCCGCAATTATGGATAGGGAGCGCTGTGAAAACTGCACCAAGTTCAGTTATTATATGATATTTGAATTTGGAGAAAGTAAGGCCGCCATATTACCGCCAACCAATTTAGATAAAAGAACTTCTCACCGAGATGTAGCATTCCACGCTTGCTCATTAAAAATAATTAAAAAGAAACTGTGTAATGGAAATAAACATCTGAGTAATTAGTTTCATTAGAATGTAACAATTATTTAGCTCATCAATCTGACAGATATGTTCATCTACTTTCATTGGCCTAACAAACACCAATCACCATTACTGCAGACTAGCTTTCTACCTTGTGTACCTCTATGTAGTGCAATAGGCGATGGAGCTGGTGGCCAACCCTCCACAGAATCTACTTTAAAGTTATTACGGTACTCTCATCTGTAAGAGGAAGTATAACGATCGTACCAATTTTCAAAACTGAGTTTCCACCGGAAATATTTACGTTTTCACTACCGTCATTACCAGAAACATGTTTGTAGCAAATTGTATGTGATATGAACAAAATGTCTAAAAAAAAACAAATCTGGTGTGAAACACTCATACGATTTCCTCTTACAATTTAATTAACAAATTTTTATTAGAATTGTAGCGTTTTCAAACGTTTAGCTGGCGTGGCCATAAAAAAAGGGTGGTAGGATTACATAGGTAGACATTGTACGCACCCTCCATGACAACCAACAAAGCTTCCCACTTTGTTATGGTTTAAATTTAAATCTTACTGACAGACCCCTCAAAACTTTAAAATAAACTTTTTCCGCGAATACGTTCCAAACAAAAGTACGTTTTTATTTGTGCAGTTAGCATTGCAAATTTATAACACATCAAGACACATCAAATGGCAAAAAACTCAAACTACTCGGTAAAGTCGCCCTTCTGGTTAACCGATTTTCTTTAAATCTGGAATTGTAACAATGATTCTAATAACTATTACATAGGTGTTAGAACCGTACATTATACAGCAATGTACTTTGAGGAAACCTTAATACTACTATCCACACTACCCAGCAAGCAATTAAATTTTTCCGGGAAAATGCTTGAAACAATAGTGTATTTATGTGTGTACATAGGAATTGTTAAGAAAATCGCGCGACAAACTGGAGAAAACAAATATTCAATAAAGTCGCACTTCCGGCTGATGGGATTTCTGGCCCGAAAACTTTCGTTTCAGTTACGGTATTAGTTGCTATACAGAATACCAAGTTTGAGCTTCCTGTGGCTTTTCGTTTTTGAGATACACTCACCCACTTATACACCATTGGCTAAAAACATTTTTTTCAGTACTCAAGGGACCTCAAAACATGTATTTCCTGTGTAATCTCAATTTCAAAAATTTTACACGACCGCAATACTTTCTTCTAGTAGAAAGGAGTAAGAGAAAGTAAAAAATCGCACAGGAAGCACAGCTGCATGGTTTAGTAGTTTAGGTCAACTTTTGCCAATTAAAATTGTAATGAATGCAATAAGTGAAAGTCGTGTTGTTAGTTCCCTACAGATTTTTGAGTAACTTGAAAGTTAATTGATAATAAAATCAAAAAAATTGATAATTAAATTCATTTATTCGCATTTTATTGGGGTATTGTAAAACTAATTCAATTGAAAATTTTAAACAATTAACCGCCATTTTTATGGTTTAAATATGGCGAAACGATTTTGGTTTAACGCGCATTTGAAGTGAGTGAATAACTGGGACAATACAATTCATACAATGGAATAACTGTTTGGTGTAAAGTTGCTTTGCTGTGATTGCATACGCATAAAAAATACAAAAGCATTACCTTTAATTATTACCTATTACATTTATTTAATACACAGGTGCAATTTAATTACATGTTATTACTTTCCCTTTCTGTAGCAAAAGAGGAAGTATGGCGATAGCGTCAACAATTTTCCAAATTGAGTTTTCACTGGAGCTCGAAAAAATGTTTTAGTGATTGGTCGCTATGGCTCAAAAACGAAGAAACAGGAAAATATTAATCTGGTGTGAACACTCACACCACTTTCTATAGAAATTGCAATTTTTCCAATTTGCTAACACACAGTTTTCCCCGAAACTCCTAAAAAAATGTCTGTATAAATGTTTCTAATTATAATAAGTTTATATCTGTTGGGAAGGCAGTGGCAAGTTTAGAGAAAATTGTCGAGAAACGTCCTCGCCACTTCCGCTTACATTTTTTAATTGCATTAGATTTATATTTCTAGCATACAAAATACGTAGGTGGCAGCATCAAACTTTGCACAGTATTGGCATTTTGGAGACAAGTTTAATGCTGCAGCTTCTCACAAACCTGCAAAAATCTACTTTCTTTCCCGCATGCCATGAATTCGGTTATTCCAGCCATTCTGCGTTGCGCAGCCCAGTATAAAATTTTAGGCTGAGCTGGTGACCGATGTTGTTCATTTGGGTGGATATCCAGGGGGCACGTGAGAACATACTTCGAAAGGGAACAACGTCACCCCCTTCCCAATTTTCAAATGAAAGTGATATTATTTCATTTTTTAGATGATAGCATTTATGTGTGTATCCAGCATTCAATGTTTAAAGAAAGTTGCTGCAGCTATTTTTGAGAAAATTGCTAAAAATTGGAAAAAAAAAAAGTTCAATAAAGATATACTTCCGGTTGGTGGATTTTGACCGTAACGTTTGTGGTGACCTAAACGAGATAATAAGTTAAAGTTAAGAGCAATTTTTTTTTTTTTTAGATATTTTATTCATAAACATTAACACTAAGAATTTTTTTTCATACTTAGGGGTCTTCAAAACAGGATGCATACTGTAAAAGGAAGTAAATGTAGCAGGAAACTCTCATATTTTAGGTCACTAACATAGAATCCGCCAAGAAAGTTCGGTAAACAAGAATAGTATTTTACTATTTTTTTTTTCTTTCTTGAAAACTGCTGTTTATCAATATAATAAAATATTAATTTAATCTTAATCATTTTGCGGGAAAAAATAATTTTGGGAGGTTATTTTAGGGTCATTTCCTCACGAGTTGGTCTATTGGCTAGCGATCTCGCCTTTGGTGCGAGAATTCAGCGTTCGATGAGGGCGAAGTCGGTGTTGACCCAGCATCGTGAAAAAAGAAGCTACAATTGTTAGCGCCCTAGGTAGCGAAGGCTGGAATTAAACGGCGAGGGAAATGCGGCGTGCTTACTACACGCCCCCCATACAAATTGCGTCTGGCAAGCCTTGGCCATTCATGGGCTGTTGCGCCATTGGTTTCTTATTTATTTTAGAGTGGTTAGCCTTCCTCCATCGTGGGAGTTATGGAAACTAAACTTTTTTTTTTTGAAAATTGTTAATCAAAACTGAAAACTGTGAACGTGGCAGTAAGAGAAAATTGGTGTTACTTTTTTAAAAATGTTCCAATATATTGTCCATACTAAAATGAAAGTTACAGGTAACTCGAATTGCTAATTTGCAGACAATGGCATTATTTTACATGAAGAGTCAAGCAATTCTATAATAATGGAATCTATTAACCTAATAAGGCAATAAAATGAATATTTCTGCTTAATAACGCGAATTATTATTTAGTGGTCACCTCCGTTGGAAAAAATAATATAATATCATCTGACATTAATAATCATGACACGCTGGCGCGGTGCACATTGAAGAAACCAGATTTATGAATTGAGTTTCTAGAAATTCGTTTCATGTGGACATGCACATAGAGGAAACGAGTTTTCATCAGTTTCCTCATGTCATTGGATTATTGTTTTATGGTTGTGGCTGCGGAAGAAGAAAAAAATACGGTGTTGCTGATATCTGGCCAGACGGAAGTATTGGTTCCACCGTTTCAGAGATCAGCAACACAACACTTAAGCTGTTAGCCCGTGTACGACGTTCGACCCTGTCAAATTTAAAGATTTTTTTAGCATGTCAAAGCCTCTTTTTGACCGTTTGGTGGAGTTAGCTGGCCCTCAAATAACGAAGAAGGACACCAACTGGGGGATACCTTTGAGTGCTGAGGAAAAACTAACAATAACATTGAGGTAAGGGAAAACCTTCTGTTTTCCATATTGAACTTTGTCCATGCTGCTGTAATCCTTCTGATGGAAATCATATAGACCTGGATGTTTTTCAACTGCTTCCGCTAAATTCACTGGAAAGGAAATGGAAACATACGCCATAGCTGGGAATAAAGGTCCGAAAAATATGGAATTCTTTACTTATTGAAAGATAATGATAAAGTGACAAGTCTTGAAACGAGAAACTGAAGCCACACGAAACCGATTTTATAAGTTTCATAAAACTCAGTTTCTCGAAACTGATGAAACTTGAGTTTAATGAAACGCTATGTGCACGTTCGTGTGTAATTTAACCAAACGGTTTCATGAAACTTCCGTTTCATGTTACATGAAACCGATTTCACGGAACTGGTTTCTCCAGTGTGCACCGCGCCTTAATCGATCGATCACATTACAGGCTGAAAAATAAGTCGAATACGATTCTTGGGATAACTAAACGGAACGCCAAGTTGAACTCTCAGATTATTTTCTACTTTGTCATATTTAAGATTATTGTGTTAGAAAAATGTGTAGAAATATGTATATGTTAGGGGCGCTTTGAGCATGAAAAAATAGTTTGAAACCCTATTCAAACACGAAAAAGTTTCGAACATTACATTCCTGGCCTGAAAATTACCATAGGATTCGACAGCAGTTATTCGAAAGTATTCTACTCAATGGATTTTTCGATTTCTCTAAAACAAAAAAAATTCTCTAAAAAAATGTTGTAACCTCACTATACCCAATTAGATCTATTATTTTTCTTTAAAATACTTTTCCAGGAAAAGGCGATTTAACTCGCTCTAGAATGTGTCATTTTAATAATTAAATCCTATTTTGCCATTTATATTAGTAACAGCCAAATGTGATACCAAAATTCAGAGATTTATAAATCTGATTCAGTGAAAATGTGATTTATTATTTTTTTCTTAAATTTTTCCTGATTTTAGAAAATGAAAACAACGGATCTCTTCAAATCTATGATGAAGGGATCATGGATTCTCTTGACTTGGTTTTGGATTCTCATCCACCAGTATCAATCAATTCGTTTAGAGAGTTAACTTCAATTTAATGTTTGCCTCATGCACCACATTGGTTGTTCTCTTTAAACTTACCACCGCTTACACATACCCCTACCCATTTTCCTTGAAACTTTTTCAGAGAAAATAGTTTTAGAAGAGAAGCAACGTTAGCCTTCCCTCTTTTGGTTGACAACTACAAAAGGTTTAGTAAAAATTCAACGATGTCTGTTAGATCTAGATAAGATTGAAAGTTCGGTAAGAGATGATTGTGTGAATATTTCACATTAAATTTTTCACTTTGCACATGTTTCATGTTGCATTTGGATTTAAAAAAACGAACAATGAAAAATAAAGAGTGACTGGCCAAACTGATTGATTGCTGTCGATATTGCTTTTAAATGTTAATTTTAAAAGAAATACCTAAATGCCTAGGAATGCTCATTATTTAAAGACAGCATGCTTGTTAAACAAGTCGGACATAATTCCACCATGAATGATTACTCAAACAGAATATAACATGTTTTGGGTGGTCAATTTAAGAGATCTGCAAATCCAAGAGATGTTAATAATTTTTGGGAACGCATTATACTATTAATAATGAGCCTTAAACAAAATTAATGTAAATATTTAGTAAATATCTACTTCAATTAATAGTATTTGGTAATACTGAATTTTTTTGTGGTATCAATAAATACTGATTCAGATACCATTAGCAGACAATAAAGCATATTTTTTTTCCTACGCCATGATTTCGGCTATTCAGACATTCAGCGTCGCGCTGCCCAGTATAAAAGAACTGGGATGCGCTGGCGATTGATGTTGTTCTTTATTTGGATATGCAGGGGGCACGTGAGAACAATCTCGGACGCGAACAACTTCACCCCACTTAAGCACGTTTTTTTTTTTAATTTGTTGTCTTCTTTTTTAAAGAGGTTTCTCGCATAGAAATGTTCAGTAAGTAGTAACATGTTGAATACCAGTTGGAGCAATTAAAAATGGATTATTGAGAAATTGTGAATCAAACTGACACACGTGGGCTCGACGGGGCCACAACACAATTCTAAGCAAACATAACCTTTCATTAAGTGAAAAATGTCAACGAAAAATTTACATTACAAATAATACTTTAGGTTCTAACAGTAAATTATTAGGGAAGTTTAAGTTCGAAATTAATTTTTAATAAACGATATAAGTGAACGTAAATTTTTTGCTTCGATTTTTATGAAGAAAAGAGAGTTAATAAAATAACAGTAAGAGAAAGTAACAACGAGTTAAAAAATGCTTTTATCAAATTATATTGCAACCAGTCCAACTTCATTGAGATGTGAATCAATTTCAGTTATAAAGTTGAATTCACAATCATTTTACGCCTTGTAGGAGATTTCTCCACTTTTATCTGAAAATTTAAAAATGATCACACTCATCAGATATTCATACTCTTTAAAATGACTCTCATCCTGTGTTTACTACTTATTTAACAAATAAGTTAATTGTGCATGTAAATTAACTTACTTCAATGACCATTTTTACTTTGTAATGCATTCTGAATATACTTTAAATATTCAAATATATAAAACCTGACATTAGAAACATTACAGATCATTACTTTAGGAAAATGAAAGCAATGGAATCTTATGGAGTACTTAGTTGCAGATGTCATATTTCTGGAAATTCCTGCCAGAATATATAGCTTACATTCTCTAAAACTGTTGAAAGGATTAAGTACTAACCTTCAGTTACTTGCCCTCTCCTTGGTAGAGTGTCCGATATCTTCTGTCCGTTTTGGGCCATTGGACTTATCTGACATTGGACTCTGCTACCTGGCATCTTCTATCTGGATTCAGTATCGGCTATTGCCCTACTGAATAGTTTTTTTTTTACACGAGCACTTTAGATTAAGATAAAGGAAGTATTGTGAAAAGTGATCAAATGTTTAGGTTTAGATTAGATGCTTTAACGATGATTTGATTTAGTAAATTGGAATGGAAAGTAAACAAGATTTGAGCAAGATGGGAAATGAAAAAAAAGAAGAAAATACTAGGAAAGGATGGTTCATCGATTACTAAAAAACTACCTACCTACTCCGTAAACTAACAACTCTAGACACTGGCCATATGTACCCCACTCTTGCAGAACACATATCCGCTTGTTCCTATTCGGTTGAACAGTTTTTTTAAACAAGAGGAAGAAGGTGTGGGTAGCGAATCTAGCGGCATATTTGGAATTAAAAAACAACCATTATTTCCAAAATACATTAGTTTAACCTGAATGTAGTTCTTATTATTTAAAATGAAACTAATAATCCTATTAGTGACAAGCAGCAAAGTTGATCCAAAAAAACATAGAAATATAAATATTGCAGGAGCATCATCCACTTATTAATTCCGAAATTTCACTAATAATTAAGCAGTCCTTCTTTTATTTAACTCTCTTAAGTGAGATATTTTATTAACCTTATATTTTCATTTTTGCGGCTGCAAAGTTGGTAAACCTTACTGATTTTTGGTGAGTTTACGAATGTTTGTGAACCTTACATACCCGTACCATAACATTGTGGAATTATTAGTAACGATTTATCCTTCCGTGTTCAGTATCTTATCTTCTTCTTCTAACACTAAATCTTTTAGTATTACGAATGATGTTTCACCATGTCCTCATTGTGGTCTTAAATTTGCACTTCATAAAGAGCATTATACTTTAGTTCATTTAGGAGAAAAAGAGAATAGATGTTTGTATTGTGCGTACCTCTTTGATACAATGAATGCATTGTTTATTCATATTATTCAGCATGATGGATCTGTTTGTTGTTTCTTCTGCAAGAAGAGGTTCAATAATTATGAAATACTTTTGGAACATATCAACTCACACACGGAGCTTCATGTATATGGTTGTAAAGAATGTTGTTGGACTTGTGCAAACCGAATTACATTTTTGGAACATAACTGTGGAGGCAGATTAGATGAAAATAATAGTGGACTTGATTCTGGTAGGGAATCAAGTTCTTTAAGAATAAGGACTCCTTCAAAGAGTGATAGTGCTAATAAGGAAATATTAAATGTTAATAATGTTTTTATGTCTAATAAATTTAGGGACAAAAACAGATTGAAATTTATGGCTAGTTGTTTGAAAAGTGATGGATATTATCAATGTACTATCTGCCCAAAACAGTTTAAAACCTCTAGAGGCTTTAAGTTCCATTTATTTAAGCATAACGATCTGTTAAAATTTGTCTGTAAAGAATGTGGAAAAAAGTTTCCATCAAACACCAAACTGAAGGTATGTGAGCTTGTTTTATTTGTGTAATAAAGATAATTTTTCTATCAATAACTAACTTATACAGCTAATTAATTAATGTATTAAGTTTAAGATGTATTGTTTTTAAGTTAACGAAGAAGATGCTTGTTAACGCTCTCAAAAATAGTGTAGTAATATGCAAAATAACGAAAAAGGAAGGAAGAGTACTGAATTGTATATCTAAACAATCATTCTAATGGCGACAACGTAGTGCAGTTCGATAGATTAGCGATTGACGACTTTTCACTTGACTCAGGTCTCGGGCATACATTTACAAATCATTGGGCATTTGGAAATCCTTTCTCTTCTTAGGTCTTTATTTTGGGTCCCTATTCTCGCCTTTGCTAATGCAGTTCCATTCCTGCCTTGAATTCATCTAATAAGAACTGTTGCATATCTCTGAGGCTATGACCGACTCTCTTACAATAATTTAAATATCCTAAGATTTCAGCAAATCCTACTTCACCTAACCACCTCCTTACGTCCTGGAGCTATCGTATTTCTCTGTTAATGGAATTTCATGCCTACAAGTCTCTCTTTCCTGTACATATCTGTTTCCAACACCACATAAACTAACCATTGATAAGATCTAGAATGTCTGGAACCATTGGGCACTTGTCCCTTTCTGTGGGATGCCAGTCACATAAATTAATACATAATCTTTCTAGTTTCTACTATCTTGTTTAGTCACAGATGTTGGTTTGTTCTTATGTCTGATCTGTTTTTTCTGTTAACAGGAACATAGTGAACTACATACCATGAAAATTCAGTATCCTTGTGGTGAATGCGGCAAATTATATAAAACTAAGTATTCTTTGGCTATTCATTTTATGACTCATCGTGGTGGTTTTATATGTGCACATTGTTCAGCAAAGTTCAGCAGAAAACATCATGTCAAATTACATTTAAATGTTAAGAAATGTTGTGGTGAAATATTTAGATGTCGTAGTTTGTATGTGGAACACATTCAGAAATCATTACACATTTTCCGGTGTGAATATTGCTCTTCCAGGTAATTGATTTGCGCTAATTAAAGTTTTTAATGCGTGCTACATTATCTGATTGATTGATAGATAGACAGATAGATAACAAATTTTATGTTCAAATATTATATACATATTTAGGGGGGCAAAATTTCTGAAGTTGAAATACATTATTACTTCCTCCATTGTTATTTACTTTAGAAATAAATAAATTTACGTGACTACCGGTGGGGGGAAACAGTTTAATAAAAAACCATGGCATTTGAAAAAATAAATATTGAGAATATCTTTGATTCTTTTATAGCGATAGGCCCGTAAAGAATCATAGACAACAATGGATTGGCAGTGAGGATTAGTGGGCGTCCTGGCTCTGCCGAGAAGTTTATAAGTCGTGTTTAATAAAGTCAGTAGTATTAGTGGTGTCCGTAATGTCATGAAGATGAGAAATATGGGTGCAGCGAGGAGGACCTCCAGGTTGCACTGGCATATGTTAGCATTGCACGGATGACGATTTTAAAGAGGATTAGTTTATTTTTAGTAGGGATATTAGAATTTCTGGAAAGTTGAAAAAGGAGATTTTTTATCTGTGTTCACCCTGTCGTTAACGTGTATTGTACAGTTAAATTTTACGTCTAGAAATATGTGTAAGTATTTTATGCTATTGACCAGTGCAATTCGTTAGCCCTGTCGTAATGTGAAATGTGAAGTTGATGAAGTGTAGATGATGGCTTCACATTCATCATTGTTGATGCGAAGTTTCCATTTTTGGCAATACATAGAGACCTTCAGTAAGTCTGTTGGCTTTTATATCAGTCCTAAATGAGATAGTGTACAGCGCAAGATCATCATCGTATAAAGCTAGGTTGACATGTTCAGTTTTAGGGATGAAATATTTTATAGACAAATTTTAGCATCTACGGCTTTAATATTGTCACATTCCAGTAAGTTTACCTGTTCCTGCTTTCCCAAAAGAATTAGTGATATCGTAATAGGTATTTCATTTATTTACTTTACTTCAACGGTTCTACCACCAATCAAAACAGAAATTTATTAACTTGGAATATTATTCATTATTTTATCCATATCCATTTTCCATACTCATTAACAGATATATATATTTTTGAACAGACCTCTCTATATATTTTGATCTGTATGATTGTTTTATGTTGATTTTCATGTAAAAGTTTGCATGGAGAAATGGTGGTGACCACCCACTATTTCATGGCCCTTACTATCTCAATCTAATCATGTGAACAACAACCACTTATATCAAACACAGAATACAAAATAGCATAAACAATAATTAAACAATATGGATCTTATTTTCTTTAAGTCATAGCTGTAACTTTTTATTTTCTTTAGTACTGTGTCTGTGGAAATACTATTGTACCAGAATTCAAAGTACATGTTTCAGATGCCATTAGAATTAGTGATTTTTCTCTAGATTTCAGATCTTTTTATTTTATGACATCAGTTCACACTATTAGCCAGAGAATGTTTTCTTCATAAGTCCTAATTTTTGCTTAGGATAAGACTGAGACTGCTAATGAAGTGGACCAGTTCTTCGAAAGCTTTTCTATTCTTCAGTATACAGTATTATTTCTTCAGGGTACGTTATTTTTGCCTGCAATTGATTTCTTAAATTTTTAAAGAGCAGGCTTCTGTTGTGTACATATTTGGAGCACGTCATGACAATGTGTTCCATATCTTGTGGACAGTTACAAGTTTACAAGGGAGGATGTTTCTTTACCTCTTTTATGCAGATATTTCTTACATAGGAAATGATTACATCGGAGTCTATGGATAATAGTGACCAACTTCTTAGAAAATGAACCATCGCGAAACCAAGGTCAGTGTGTATCTGTTCTTAGGTTAAGAAACATTTTTCTGGAAAATTACTTTTTAGTGCGGGGGTGAAGTTGTTCGTGTCCCAGATTGTTCTCACGTGCTTCCTAGATATCCAACTAAACGAACTACATCAGTCGCCTGCACAGCCTTTTTAGACTGGGCCGCGCGACGTAGAATGGCCGAATAGCCGAAGTCATGGTGTAGGAGAAAAAAGGCATTTTGGTCTGTTCTGATAGAGTTATGAGGCTTTTGTTTCTAAATTGACACTTGAAGGTTCCAATATCTGTGTAATATTCAAAGACAACTAATTTGTTCCAAAAATCCAGAGTTTATAAAAAAGTTGTTCTATGAATTAAAAGTAGCATGTAAGTGTCTCTTTCTTCCTGTTTGTACTTCTCACCATGAAAAATGGAAAATACTAATATATGTTAGATTTTCGAAACTCCCTTAAGTGGATTGAAAAAGTGAAATCTCATTCAGTAGGGTAGAATTATTACCTCCATCCAACTGTACCCATAACCCACTGCTGAATGTAAGATCACATTATATAACTAAGTGGAATATGAAAATGAACTTACTGTCAAACAAGCAAAATACTAGTTGGCTGTGGCCCTAAGAAAAACCTTTTTATCTTTAAAAGTTTATTCGACATTTCGGACACCTTTGGTGCCCTTCCTCAGGAACTGTTAAAGAAGGATAGAGAGTTGAATGTTAGAGGAGGTTATTGTTTGATTCCATAATGGAACAAACCAAACAAAGTTCCCTTTAAGGTTATTGCCCGATTTATTCGGAATGCGGTGAATCTTAGATGGGTTAGACTTGGGCCAGGATTTTTGTTTAGACTAGGTTTATTGTTGTTTTTCTTTGGAGTAGCTATATGGGCCCAATGGGGTTCTGGATAGCATAGGGTTTGGTCCCACCCCACAGACGAATAATAATAATAATGAGCACTCAACAAAGTTGAACAAACCCACTATTATTATTGCATTGTTTGACTATTTGTAGGGTGTCACCATAAGTTTTGTTTGTTTAGTTAGTTAGGGTTAGGACACTAAAAATGGCTTTGGCTATCCCTAAACTGTGCACAGCTTCTTTTTTATAAAGACACCTCTATACATCTCTGATATTCCGTGAGACTTTTATTAATCAATTTTTCTGTTTCAGATTTGCCAGTGATGTTGATCTAAAACGTCATCAATCGTTTGGTCATAGGAATATCTTAGGAACTCATGAGTGTATATACTGTGGTTTTCTCTGTTTGAGTGCCAACAATTTGGCTAGACATAAACGTAGATCCTGTGGGGTTATTCACAGAAAGGAAATAAAAATGAAAATAAAAGAAAATAAATCACCATCTCCCTGAAAATTTCTGCAGTATTATTTTTATAGTATTACCTATTTCTCTTTGGAACTAAATATCGAACATTCAGGCAGGGCTTTTGAAGTTTCAGGCTACTTACTGGTTCGGATCAGATATTCTTCAATTTCATTTTCACCAGATGGGATTCTTTGATTAAATAAAACTTCAAAAAATATCTTCTAACCTAAAAGAAAACCAGTTTTTTGATAGGTGATCGCCGGAAAAGGTTTTCAAATTTATTTTAAATGTATAGAAATTTATTTTGGTAAAACTGAGTTATCTTGGACAACCTTGACTGATACCCCTCTCAGCTATCACCTTTCCGATTATTAGAGATCGATTTATTAGCACATCTAAAACATATTTTATTTTAATCTGTATTTTTTTCCTTTTTCTTTTTAAATTTTTGTTATTCTTCTCACTACTATCGCACTTCTATTTCATATTTGTTTTCCCTCATTTTATCTTATAAGAAATATTTCAAAATGAAAATGGCCTATCACCTTACAACCACAAGAAAAAGTAAACTATTTTATAAATACTGTAAGAGATGCCGCAAATTTGGGTAAAATATATATAAAAAACACTTAGGAGTGCGCTCAAAGCAGAAATGGTTAGATAATGAATGCAGAAAATATAGAACACGATTGTATGTGTTTGAATTTATTTAGAAAAACGAAAGCTTTATGGGTTAAGGATCTGTGCATTAAAAAGTCACTGGGTATAAACAGTTGTTTAAAAAAAAAAAAACATTTATACTGATTTGTTGGATAGGTTTAAGAATGTTAAAGACAGCAAAGATTTCTCCACTGGGTATAAACAGTTGTTTAAGAAAAAAAAACATTTATACTGATTTGTTGGATAGGTTTAAGAATGATAAAGACAGCAAAGATTTCTCCACTGGGTATAAACAGTTGTTTAAGAAAAAAAAACATTTATACTGATTTGTTGGATAGGTTTAAGAATGTTAAAGACGGCAAAGATTTCTCCACTGGGTATAAACAGTTGTTTAAGAAAAAAAAACATTTATACTGATTTGTTGGATAGGTTTAAGAATGTTAAAGACAGCAAAGATTTCTCTGGGACGCAGTAAGAGTTTTAAGAAAATGTAATTTTCTACTGGGCTCAAGAATTGAAAGTGAAGAATGGGTTAACCATTTTCGAAAATTACTTAATCGCGAACTTGGGCACCACCAATATTGTATGCTCCCTCCTATAATGACTTAGAAATTTAGGACAGTCCCTTCGAACTCCATGAACTAGAATTTGTCATAAATAAGTCCAAGAATGGAAAAGCACCGGGTTTTGATGGAGTATCTTATGAAAGTTATAAAAACAGCATCATGAATTTTAAAGTGGCGCTTTTGAATTTTTATAACTATATTTTTTCTAATGCGAAATTACCCCTACTTTCTCTAAATCTATGATTTACCCGCTAACAAGGAAGGTAATATTAATTTGTGTACAATTATAGAGGAATTCTTTTTAGACTGCATATCTAAATTGTTTACCAGATTAACTATTGAAAAGATTGTATCATTGGATAGAAGAATGTTGTGTTTTAAATGAATTTCAGGCGGGGTTCAGGAAAGGCTACTCCCTATATATTCAGACAATATATTCAGTCTCTTGAATATAATTAAAATTACAACCTCGGTAAAAAGAAAGAAGGTGTACATCTTCTTTATAGATTTTCGATCCGCTTTTGATGCCCCTGACCGACAAGCGTTATTGTATAAGCTGCCTTCTCTCGGTGTGTCTAATAAATTTATTTCTGTTTTGCAAGACTTGTACGCAAACACCGCGTCATCAGTTTGCACCAATAATGGGTTACCAAGGGTTTCGAAACTAAAATGGGTTGCTTGCTTCCCACCCTTCTGTTGTCTTTATTCCTGAATGATCTGCACGATTACGTTGGGGGTGTTTGTGCGTGGGGCAGGTAAACATCAGGTGCCTGCTGTACGCAGATGACATTGTTATAATAGCTAATGACCCACATACACTTCAGTATAAGATTAATCGCCTCTCTAAATATTGTAAGGCGTGGAATATGTCCGTCAACCTAGAGAAATTTAAAATAATGTTTTTCAGAAGGGGAGGGAAATTAGCTGAAACATGGAAAATAGATGGTAAAAAAGTCGAAATCGTTAATTACTATAAATATTTAGGTGTCGGCCTAACTCCACAGTTATGTTTTAAAAAGCATTTCAAGGAAAGATTAAGTATTTCTAAATTTGCAGTCTCAAAGACGTATAAGAGACATAATTAGAAAAAAGGAAATTCCTCTACCTGCTAAATTCCAAATATTTAACTCGGTTATGAGAGCGATAATTGGTTATGCGGCGCAGGAAGTTTTTTTTCAAAAAGCGGTTTTCACTCCCTAACAACACACCTAATTATTTCCTGTATTAAGAGACCAATAGCGAACCATTATTTTCTTTTATTTCTACTGCATTTGCTACATTCAGAAGTGTTATTAATGGCGCGTTCTCGCCTCCCTAATATTTTGGCATTTGAGATAATGAGAAGAAAAATGTTCCAGTATCGGGAGTATTGTGATCTGTGCAGTAGATATAACTTACCAGAGGCTGAGTACAATTATATATCGGAAAACAGTGTTAGGATATCCAGTGAAATATTAATGAGCAAAATAAAATTAGAATTTACAAATAATTTATTGGATAAACTTAATAATGCAAACTTAATTCATTATATGTATAATAAATTGGAATTGGATTTGGGTGAGTGTTATATTAATGATAAAAATGATGTACATCTCATCCAGACTATAATGAAATTGAGAAGTCAGCTCCTTGGTTTGAATTTTGATATTTTGAGGGTGGAGAGGGGCACCGATGTTCGATGTGTAAACTGGGAGCTAGGGGTTGTTGCACACTTCGTTGGGAATGGGGGAGTTTAGGATCAGGTGGTTTGAAAAAAAGTACTAGAGGAGAGCGAGGTGATATAATACCTGAATGGGCAAGATTAGTATAAATTATATAAATATAATTATAGATGTCTTAAAATATCGAAACTTTTTAATTGAGCAATTTAATTAAAAAAAAAAAATTAAACCCCACTTGGCTCTGGATTTTTCTGGGGTGTAAAAAAGAAAAGAAAAATGCATTCTATGTGTGCATATTCAGATGCAGTGATCTTATGACACTGATTACATTTAGGCTATCATGCGTCATCTTTATCTCTATCGATTTGTTTATACAATTTTTTAATTTTAATTATTCTATTACTCTATTATTGTGTGCAATATCAGATTAAATTTTTGTTATGTATAATTTTGATTAAATTTTTGTTAAGTTTTTCTCAGAGGTGTTGTAAATTGATTTTTCGCTAGTAAATTTCCTTTATTATTTTGTTAACTTGGCAGGCGGACTATGTCCTTGCCGATTATGTGTTATTATTATTATGATAAGATTTGTTTTGAATATATTATTTATAAATAAACACACTTACAATTCTTATGGTATTAAATAGGTAAGTTCACATCACTGTTGGAAAAATATAGGTCACTCTTATTTCAGAAGTCATAATTGTCATTATTTGTTTTGCGACAAAAAAAAACTGCTTTATTGGAGCATTTTCCACTAGCTCCATTAGCTTTCAACGTGTAAAGAGCCTGAAAAGCTAATTCAGTGTGCGCGAAACGTCTGTTTTTAGCACTGTGCGGTCTCATTTCCTCAGTTACCTTGCCGAATTTTATTAGAAAAATAAACTTGCATCCTTAATTCGCGGCTCTGCCATTTCCTTAGACATTGCTACTATAAATTCCCCAGAGGGAATTTTACAGGGACACTTTGATAGTTTCTGAAGGTGAATGTTTTTCTTTTTTTATCGTATCTTTTCTATATTATTTCCTATATTATTTTGTGTAATGTTAATTTCTGAAGCTTATTTGTTGCATTTTAATTTATTGAGCAACGCGAGCATGATGAATTATTGCTTCCAAGCATGCAGAAGTGTAGGTATAAAATCATTTTTCCTGGTGATCGCTCACTCGAAAAAAGCGACGCGCGCCGAGCATATGGCGTCGAGACTGTTGCGATGCTCAAATAAAAATTTAAACTTATACTATTTAGTTTTTGCACGTTAATAGTTTAGATTGTAACATTTGCAGACCATAAATTTAGGTTGATAATTTGATGAAAACTTGAGCACTTGATGAGTTTTTAATTAACAAATTTACTTCACAATAGAAGACATTTATCTGTCAATAACAATTGGTAAGAACTACATATTACATCACTATCCCTTCTTCCCCTAAGAAAACCCCCATTAAAAAATTAATTACTTCAGCAGAATCCATAGGTCAAATATACATTTCGTTAGCATATCAAGTTTTATAGAAAATTATTAGAATCTTTATCGTGGAAATTACGGAAAATAAAAGAAATAACAAAAAATGTCAGAAAAGTCTGCGATTTTTTTTCTTTTGAATTATGCTGTTTTCTCTCATAAACAGTGTGGTCGTTAAAAACAATTTCTTTTTTCGTACATTTAAAGAACCACAAGCAAACATTTTCGGTGAAAATTTTAATTCAATTTCTGCCAAATTTGACATGTGGTTCAACTTCTTAACGCAGGAAGAGCAAGCCATATTTTTAATTTAATATTCCAAGAAAAAGATCAAAATTTCTTTGAAATTGTAATTCTCTCTCACTCTCTAAGAAGTAAGAATGCAGTGAATATAGTTTAAAGATAAGTGTTGCACGCCCTTTAACACAAACAACAAAGAAAATCCAAAGATGGCCATTGGTGGACCATATTTCTATAAACAACAACCAACAATGTCTATGTAATATGCAATGCAAAGGCGTTGATATATTACAGTGCTTAGCATTAATACATTTTAAATTAAAATATATTAATTTATTAAAAGGCATTATTGATTAGGTAGTCAATAACCTGAAGTTGCTCAAGTTACAAACAAAACTCGTAAAAGTCTGGAATTTTTTTTTTTTTTTTCAAAATGAATGAATGAACGAGACTGGTTATACTGGGTTAGTTTAACTAAAAAAACAAAATTTGGCTTAAAGATAAAATTTATTATATATTTTGGAAAATTTATTTACAATATTAGTAAAAATAAAGGGGGGTTTGAGAAAGGATAAAACAAATATTACAAACTTCGGCTTTATCGTGGCAGTAAGTATAGTAAAGTAATTGAAAAAAAGATGCTTAACTCAAATTAATTTAGCTGGTATATTTTGAGAAGCGTCAAAAAATTACATTAGAGATTGATATTACCTATATGAATAATTTTATAACTCTAAAAATTCTGAAAAATGGTCTAAAATATGAAATAAATTCGGTAAAACATTATTTTAACACACTTTTTTCTTTATTTTTCATTAATTAGTAAATATAGGTAATAATTACAAATTTCATCTAAACAATCTCAGTATTTTTTATTATTAAAACATGAAAAATAAACTTTTGTACATTATCTGAGTAATCTGTCCACCTTCTGAAGCTTCTGCTTCTATTTTTGGTTCACAGTCATTGGTTTCAGGGCAATCCTTCATAATCTGATAAAACAACATTGAAACTTACATGCTGAACTCTAATTTTATCGATATTTTATATAGTTTTGATATAGTTTTTTATAAAATGAAATCAGTTGTAAAAAAACGAATAGTAGCAGAAGCTAAGATTATAAATTCTCAGACATTATTTGCGACACTGAGGACTAATTACTTATTCAACTTTTTACATAGATATGAATAAATGATAAAATACATTCTTTTTTTATATTTGTTTTTGATTTGAAATATTAACATTAATTTTATGTTTTCTATTTCCTTAAGTTTAATACAATTTCTATTTACATAATAAATTAAAAAAAACAATGAGACAAGAGAACTGTATAGATTAGATTGGATCACGCCGATTTTTCTACTATAAACAAGTTTTACTTGGAATTAACAATCATATTCAACAAATTAATTTTTTCCCAAGTACTGTAGAACTTAACTTTGAATGAAAATTATTACTTCTTAAATTCAGCAATTTTCTTCATGCATAATCATGAATCCGTTGGTACCCCTGCAGATTTCAACACCTGGCGCTCTAATATTTTTATACTCCTCATTTTAATTTAGCAAAGTAGATAACAAAAAATTTGCTTGCGAAAACATTTCTTAATACCCTGATAGGTGTGCGAAAGAGTATATTTTGTGAATTCTTTTTCTAAATTCTAGTTGTTATAAAAGAAGGGGTATTTATTATCGTTATTTATGTATTCGCAAAAAATATCAAAATTTCATATACGTTTAATTTTAATTAACATGGCAAGAAAGTGGGACTTTTTTTTCTATGTTGCTTCCATTTAAAAGTTCACTGCGTACACATTTTAATGTTAAATTATTTTTGTTGACATACTCAGAAGGACTGAGCGAGAGTAAAAAAAAATACTCAAAGTTGTAAGGTTCTCCGGTAATTTAGCTGTTATAATTTTCTCCAAACAAACAAAAACAACAATGTTAAACTGAAAATAAATGCGTTCATCACTGCATAGATAACAATTTCCAGTTTTTTTTTTTTTAAAAACCTTGAACACAGATTTACCTAAAGATTCATGAATCGATTGTATTCATTATAGAACTTAATTTTACGGAAACTATGGGCTGATTTAATCAATTCTGCAACTATTGTTCTGCTATATTGATGTTTATTGCAATAATGAACATTATAAATATACAGGGAGGGCATTTAAACAAAAATTATATTCAAATATCTAAAACATTCTTGAAACAGGGGGAGAGTAAGGTCATCGTATTAAAAATTATTCTCTTTTTCAATTATGCTCAATTCATTTTGCAATTATTATGCAATTAATCTCTACTTCACATTTGAAAAATAGACATAATTTTCCTTTTTTTTTTATAAAAAAAAAGAAAGAAAAAACATTATGAAGAAAATAAAAACAGGAATTGCTTTCTGACTTGTATGCGAGTTCATAATATGTAATGGTTGATAAAACATCATACTCTGCACTCTCACAAGCAGCCAACGCCGCCGTCCCCACTATCCTGAACCATCTGTAATAGTCATTTTGCCGCAGGCGTTGATTCCACAATGTCTGTCGTCGAAAGATCAACCATACGTGGAAATTTTAAATTCCTTTTGGCCAATTCATCTTGACACCAGAGGATTAATTTTACCAAAGCATATAGACGCGGATGCGTAGACTCATGGTGTTCTGTTTTCAATATAGCCGTGTTCACTTCGGATGCCACCTAGTAACAGAAGGGGGGAAAAGTGTTAAACAACTTTCTATTATTTAATTCTAATACACAAATTTTCTTCAAACATTGACTGTTTACTAAAAGTTTCGTTGGCCTTAGCGTTACATATAAGTCCTCCAGTTGGTGGAGGGGGGATTATATACTTGTTGGTTTTTAGGTCAAAAGGACTACAAGATATGTTACTACTTTTACAGTAGCATTTCTGTCAGTCCCCAGTAAAATTAGTTAAACCTAAACCATTAATTACCCAGAACCCCCGAAAATAATTTCAAACAAAATTGCTAGGTTGATATTTGTGCAATTAACATTTCAAATTAAAAAAAAAAAATGATGCATTGTTGAGAAAGTTTACCTATTTTCTTTAAACTTGGAATGCTCGTAATGCATTTAATGGATCCGAATATTATATAGGTGGTAGAACCATATATTGTCCTTGAAGAGGAAATCTTAAATATTGCAGTTTTTTCTAGAAATCTCCAAAAAATCAATTTTCTTGAAAAATATTTGCAATAAAAGTGATAGCACTTTATGTGTGCAAAGTTTAAAGAAAATTGTTGGAGCCATTTCTGAGAAAATCGAGCAAAAACTGAGAAAAAAAAAAAGGTCTAAGGTTGCAATTCCAGTTGACGGTTGTGGTGATTAACTTCAATGTGATTGTGATACCGAAATGGAATATCAAGTTTGAATAACTACGACTTTTTTTTTATAGATATATTGTTTACATCACAGATAGGATAGATAGATCTATAAGGGTTGATTATTAAGCCTATGCCACCGCAACCCCTATAGGTCTATTGCGGCACGCACGAATTAGAATATCCCTTTCCAGTACTGTTTGTTTGATTGGATTTAGCTGTCTGAAAATAGACTCCAGAGTAGAGCTTGAAGGCGTCAGATTCTCTTCTCCAAAGAGGCGAAATCTCAGCTACTCCTTCCTACAGTACAACTTCCTATTCTTCCTGACAAAAACTACACAGCTATCCATTGTGGACGTATGCGATGCATGTGCGTCTTAAGCCTACAATAAGCAGGACTACAGTCACCCCATTGCCGCAGGGTCTTGTTGGGGTAGTTCTGCATTATGCGTAGGTCGAATAGATATGAATAAACTTTTTCGCCTGCCTCTGAGGCTGGAGTTTTCATCCACCATTCTTGTGTTTTATTGTGCACTCATTGATCTGCCGCCTCATTGCCCATAACCCCGAAGGTATAAATTAGACAAAACCTTATTTCCATGAGAATGCCCAAGCATTTTTAAATTGGATATGCTGATGGCTCGTAGAGCAGTTTGGCTAATTGCTCTGGAAGTATGTGTCCCTCATTTTATTCCACACACGTATAAAATAGAACATTCGCTAGATAAATTACATATACTAAATTCTAATATACTGAGTAGTATTAAACATGCTAACCTTATGCCTATGTCTCATATCAAGTAGATCAGAAAATGGTGACATGAGCGGATGATCAAATGCCAATAGTGCAAGCGTACGTTCCAATTCATTTAAAATGGCTGGCTGTGATTCTCCACATTCGGACAGTTGTGACTGTGCAAAATGTACTGCTTCTTCAACTTTACCGTCACGTATTAATTCTATTAGATGAAGTTGCTGGGGAAACAGGAAACATGGCATTAAGAAAAGGTTACATGCATTATTTAAAAAAAAAAAACGTTTTAATTTATTTATCTTTCTAACTTCTATTTATTTATCTTATCTTCATAAATAATAACCATAATAAAGCTTATTTATCAGAGATATTTTCCGTGATAGCCTGCTTCTTTTTGTAGTCATCGACCGGTTTCGGGTCTTCGCCCATCATTAAGGATGTTCTTGTCAGAACAGTGTGATAACATAGATTTGCATACAGCAAATTCAGATAATACACTGATTTTTTAAAACTTTGTTAGGACCTAACTAGGTTAAGAAGGGGTTCGTTATATCTGGGTAAACACATGTTCTTCCTTCTTGAAGGCTGTTATACATTGTTCCTTTTAAAACATCCAACAAGTGGAGATGTATAAATTACGTTTTGAATAAGATTTACTTTAATAATTAATTACCCATTCTGTTTTACTATTTTATTTTTTAATTGTTCTTCGATCGTAGAACAAAGCGAAAGACCAATGTGTCAGCCGTGGTCTACTGTGGAATAATTAATGATGAGAAATGAAAATACTTCCTCTTACTAGGAGTAAGAGAAAGTAAAAATGTTATCTGTGATACCATATTATGTCCTTCAAGCCAAAAATCTCGGATGTTTTCGACAGTGCGGAAATCGTAAAATCTAAGCTATTATCACTGTGGATATCAAGATAACCCACCTTACCTTATACGATATGGAGCTGATATCTGGGCCTGTTTTTTGAGGGAAAAAATACTAAGGAACTTTCAAATAGTAAAGGCAAAAGGGGCTTTGAGTAACTGAAGATCTAGCTATATTAACAGTCATGTATGAGGACAAAGGAGGTTTGCAGATACTGGAGAGAAAGGAAGGAAGCTTACACACAATATCCGCTGGTTGTGTGTAGCGGAAATGCCATAAGCCAAAGTAGGAACATGGTTCAGGTCAAAAGAATTAGAGGAAAATCCTTGGGAGGCCAATACCCCCAGAGGTTTTATTGATACGTGGAGATTCAAAATATAAACTTCTAACATTCAACAATTTGACAATGCTACTGGTATGTTTTCGCCAAAGATGTGGGTTAATCTCAAGGTATTTAATTGAAAAGATGCAGATAAGATGAAATAATAAATTAATTTTTACTGTTCATGGTCCCTTGAAAATAGTGGTTATCAGATTGCAAAGGCTTGTTTTTACTCCATTAATAATAAAGAATATCAAGTTTTCCTTCACCTGCAAATGAAAGTATAGATATCTATCATTGTCCAGCAATTCAGGATGCAGCTGATTAACTAGCAAAGTGGCTTCTTGGGTGCGACCGTTTTGTATAGCTTCACGAATCTGAATTCGATTATCCATTGAATTTAGATCTATTGGTGGCACTAGCCCTGATTCCTCTTGGAAACGTTCGGCAGCCTCTTTGAATCCTTCTAAAAAGAAGAGAAGAAAATACAGTGTATTTAATTACTGAGTGAAAAAATCTCAAATATGAGAACTTTTCACATCTATCATATGATTAAGCAATTGTTACATTGTCAAATATACATTATTACAATTTTTTGACTTTTACTGCTATTATTTAGCTTATCTAATTGCTTAGCTTATTCAGACAAAGTGGAATTTAAATTTGTTGTGGTGGTTGGTTCCGCAGAGCTGGAAAGCATCAGAGACATTTTCCGTGGTAGCCTGCTTCATTTTGTGTGTTTTGTGAGTTAGTGTGAAACTAAGTCTCTGTACGAGTCTGTGTTGGCACACTGTCTGAAGAACGCATCCTGAAGATGGGCGAACGCCCGAAACCGGTCGATGACCACAAAATGAAGCAGGCTACCACGGAAAATGTCTCTGATGGAATTTAAATTGTCACACCGTATTACAGATGTTGACTTAAATTTAATTATATTTTCAGTTAGTCTCGTTGAGATCACTAAACTTCCATTTCTTCACAATAGAGAAGGCTAGGGTTTTATAATGACTCAGTGCAAGGGTTTTATATTCTTTAAATATCCTCGAATTGCAATAAAGTATTTGTTTTTTGAACAAAAAATTGTATTAAGGTTATGTTAGAACAGGAAAATTTGTATTTTATTTTAACTTTGTTTTTCTGCTGTTTTGGAACTAGGCCAATCATTATTGCGCTTGGTAAAAGGTTTCATTTTGCACTGAGTAATAACGCAGAAGAATTACAAGGTAGTAATTAGAATGATTTCCAGTTATAATCACTTTCACCGAAAATACAATTATGACATTTTTTTTTTTTTTTTTTAAATAATTTATAAACGTGCTGTAATTTCTAATGGGTTTCTTTAGAAGTAATTTTCTATATTTAGTACAATAATATAGTCAATTATAAACATTTGTAGATTTGTAACGGAAAATGTTATTGTTTCTTGTTTTAAACAAATTAAGTGAATATGCTATTATTTCTTGCGCTTTTAACGTGTAAGTAAAGCTAACGATTATTTTTAATGATAAAACTCACCTGTAACCAGATAGTTCATAATAAGTTTGTTCATATCTGATCTTTGTACATGCATAGATTCCAACTTTTTTATCCATTCTTCTCTGGTATATTCTGGAGGCTTATCTGAGTAACTCATAGTTTCGTAAAAGAATGGCAACACGATTAGGGATGCTTTATATTCTCTCTTTGGATACACAATTGTTCTTCAATTCAATTACAAATCACGTCATTATATCAGCTGCCAATCAGTAATCACAATGCACTAGTAAGGTTTCATAACAAAACAAATCAGCTGAATTAAATTTAAACATTGCAGCCAACCTAAATTTGAGAAGAGAAACCGTCCAGAAACAAAAGGGGAGAAGTAGGGCACTTTCATGAATACAACCTACTCGACCACTTACTAACTTAAAAACAGGTTTCTCATTCTCACTACATAGGATTAGTACTATAAGGTTTGAAAATATGTTTGGAAATTCCTACACTTACAAAGGATAACAAGCTTCTATATAGTCCAATTCCTAATAAGTTCTTGCGAAATAAGCGATATTCTTATATGAAATGCATCATTCTCTGCATTCATTAATCTGTGAATCATTTCAATGATTACAGAGATTAGTGAAATGAACTTTCAGCTTGTCACAATAGTTTAAAAGCTAATATAAGTTTTTTATTAGCGATTGTTCTATATTATTAGGATAAATATTGAGATGTTTAATATTTTTGACTGTGACTCGAAATAATTTTAATATCTAATAAGTAAAAGTATTTAAAAATAGAAGTGACAGTAAGAATTTTGAAATTACAAGCAATAATAAGAATTGCGGATTAAAATCGTAAGAATGAAAACTATACTTACAAAGCTTAGCTTAATTTAAATACACACATAGAACTAAAACAAAAACAACATAAACATCAGTTTTTTTTAGTGATCTTTGCTACTAAATAAAACCAATAATAACTATAGGTGACTAGTCACATGTTTTAGGGTTCCCCTTCAGTTAAAAAAAAAATAGATTGAAATAAAATGGGCATGTGTTAATATGAATAATAGTTTTTGGATTATATTCAAGAAGTGTTATATTTTAAATCTTTTTTTTATCGTTAATACTGAGATGAGTGAATAAACTTTTGAAACGGAAAAATTTGAATTGTTTTTTATTTTGAAGTAGGTAGCGACATCTTTCGGTTAAGGTCGGCAGCTAGCGATGGGGACCCCCGAAGAGTTTGTCCGGTGTTGTGATATAAGGTTTGTTTTTGAAGATTTTTGAAGTATTTATCAAGGGGTTCGACACATGGAAAGAGTCAGGCGGTTTTTACTGAAGAAAAGAGCCTACATTAGGGCGGGAGTCAATTGGGAGCAACGTTGTTTTCAAGGAAATCACGCCGGCAGATCGTTCAAGGTCACCGATCTACGCCTCATGTAAACAGACGTTTATAAATTTATACTATTTGTGTTTCAAGCAACCAATTTGGTACAAACCCAAACTGTAAATGGTAAAGCTGAAATTATTAGCCTAGCAGCTTCAAGCTGTAGTAATTTCAAAAATTTCCAGCCTAGACCACACCTTTTATGTTGACAAACGAATGTACTACAATTTAAATTAACAGCTACTTAGATTCTTATTCAAATTTTACTTTCAATTAGTGTTTTTTTTTAATCTTTAATGCCCATTAAGCAGATAAGAATAGAGTTTTTTTTTCAGTAATTCCATTACATATTTGTCCGCACATATAAAACCCCCCGAGAGTAATTCTTCCTTTAAATTAAAAGACGTGCTTTTTCTGTTTGTCAGATTTTTCCTTGTAGAAATAACTGCCCAAAGACCATTCAGTACGAGTTAATAAGCCTTTTCATAATGGGTTTTGTGATAGAGAATTTCAAAAAACTTTTTTTAGTTTTTCAAGAAAAGTTTACCTTTATTTTGCTTATCTTTACCAGAGATTCCAGAATTTGCGATTTCCTAGCTACATATTTCATGCATACCATGTTTTCATGTGTCTTTGATATGTGAATTTTGTACTTGTCTTTCTAATCTAGCTATTATTATTATTTTAATATTATTAGTTTTTTTAGGATTTAAATTATGTTGAATTCACCGCCGGAACGTAACTGTGAAGCCCGATTGAAGAAATAAGCATAATTTTTGATTACTATTGCATTGTCAGTTTTGTTTTTGAGTTTCAAAATTGAATGGATGGATATAATCCAGTTTGAAGTAACAAGATTGTACGACTCTTTAATTGTGATTCATCTAGCTTTTTTAAAAGGTTATAATAATACTACTGATCATATTCATTAAAATATCTTTTGCTGGGTATTACCAGAAGGATACGGTTTTCTGGTTATGCTACAACATGACAAATCATGGATAACGTATTAGCTAATTGCAAATTTACTTTATTCGGTTATAGTGAACCTTTAAGCTAACAAGCACTGGGAGATGATTATCTGAATCATATTTATCAGTGTCATAACTATTTTAATTAATCCCTTTTGTCATGTTAGTAATTTTTGTATTTCCTTTGCACCAATTTCATTTAATCGATGCCTATTGTTATATCTGTCTTTTTTCTGTTTGATTTTATAGGTTTGAAAGTGTGTTTACCTAAACAGAAGAAATCGACATCTCAGTACAATAATGGTGAGCAAGAGCAATTCATATCTCTTTACAACTTTTCTTGTTAATATCTTCCAGGTAAATTAAATTGCAATCAAAAATTTATATTGAATAACAATATTCGATATGAGAGCTTGAATGTGATGGCTCTAATAATTTTAATAATATTTGAACTTAAAACAACAATCGCAAAAAATTTGATAGTAGACAATCCCAATTTCTGGTCGAGATGGAATAAACCAGAAAATCCATCTTGGTTTGAAATTTAAAAATGACTTTTTTTAAACCATTCAAAAGTGAGAGATCATTTAAGGATCTGAGAAAAGAGCTATGACTAATTTGTAAGAAATTTATTCAATTTATTCAACCGAAAAAGTTGTTCATTTGTGGCTAACGAGTATGGGCCTTGGCCTTCTCATTTAGAAGCTTCTGCCAGTTTTCCCAATCATTATACCAAGGATGGCTACCGCTTTCTCTCTAATTCTTTCTGGTCATATCAGCTTCGGTCATCCTGTTTGTTCCAGCATCTCCTCTTCAAACTTTACAATCCGGCACTACTCCGTTCTTGGAGATGTCCAATCCAAGCAAATTTTGTAGCTTCATAATCTTCACTATGTACAGGTCTTTATTTTCTGGTTTGTCTTTTTTCTGCAGGTTTTATTCCGTCTTTTATTCTGCATTACTTTTCCGAATCGGTACAGGTTCTCCGGAAGGATTTTTCTTTCGTAGATCATTTTATTCACACCTTATATCACGTCTGGTCGGATTAGTGTTTCGAAAGATGACTAAGTAAATGTGTGGAGGGAGAGGCTAGAAAGCCAAAATCCCTTGTATTATGTCTCTCTTGTCATCAGTGTTTTCTGTTGGAAGTAATATTTTATATATAATAGGGGAATCACTAGAAATCGAGAGCAATTCAATTAGATTGTGCGCGAATTTAGGTATTGGTTGTTAATACAACTCGATGGAGGATCAAGTAAGAAAGTGCAAAGAGAATAGCAGAAGGGCGCAGGGCCATTGGCTTGCCTAATCAAGTATTGTGGAGCAGTAACATACTGGCTGTTAAAAAGTTAATTTACAACTCCATAGTTGAATATATGACATTCTGTGGTAGTGAAACATGGACTCCTGATTGCCAAGACAGAAAGAAACTGCTGGCGACAGAAATGGATTTCTGGAAGAGTTATCCTGTAAATCTAAATTGGAAAGGGTTAGGAACTCGAATGTGAGAGAAGCTATGGAGGTGAACAGAGACATTCTCTAAAGAAAAACGGAAAAAAGGCTGGAATGGGTTGGGCATATGTGGAATGGATAAATCAAGAATCCCCAAACAAGTAATATGATGGTCCCCAGAAAGAAGAAGGAAAAGAGGCTGGCCTTGAATGCAGCGGAGAAAGATAATGGAAGAGGAAATGATGGGATATGGCATGCTATCTGAAGAAGCTCTGCAAAGAGAGATATGGAGGGGGGGAATTTTTTTTATTAGTAGGGATTCACAGCGAAAGAAAGAGAAGATAAAAAAAAGGAGGAAAAGATGCAGAATTAAAAGGGATTATTTTAGTTAGGTGGGTCATCCTCATTGTGGGGAAAACAAAACAACAAAAAAATCATTTTTAAAGTATAGCGATGTGAAGCTGTAAATGATGAGCTGAACGAAGCAGTTGCACACATCAAACACCATTGAGGTCTTGTGGTAGAATGTCAGTGTTCGGCCAGCAATGTAATGTTGTAAGCTTGAGATTCCTTTGTAGTGTTGGCCATCTCATATCCTTCTGCGCAAATATGCCTGCGCCCAAAAGAAAGAACTGTGGTATGCCATAAAAATCCTAGTATCCAATTCTCGGTCTTATACTACAGATCCAGCCTCTCAGGGTCTATGAACATGCTCTAGCTGTTGATCATAATCCCCTGCGTTTTCCTTCTGCTTTTATAGTCAAAATATATATATCCAGTAGCTCCTAATTTACTTAGCTTTGTAATCATAACTGTATAGCGTTCTTTTTACACATCTAAGTTTTGCCTGCAATATTTAAATATTTGTTTTTTCCTATCAGTTACCCGATGGAGTATTTTATTATCTTTCGGATAGTAGTAGTCTTCTTCAGGGAAATTATCGTTTTTGCGGGGGTACCCAGCCTAATAATAATGCTGATATATAAGTATTTGTTGACCGTTGATGAATTAAGTTATGAAGAAATTTGGAGAAGATCGGCCAAGAAAAAACATTCAATTATGTCTAACTCGACAGAGTTTCCAATTATGCCTCGACAGAGTTTATCAAGGCTTTAATCTAAAAAACAATACAATGAGGAACCACAATGCAGTAATAATAGTGGTAAAATGCAGAATAATAAAAACAAAAACTTTTTTTTTTCAAATATAAAAAATAAAAATATATATACAAAAAAATCTAATATGATAATATTATTACTGATGGCACAACATCCTCATAACGACAGCCAGATCTTATGGGGTACTGATTACTTGGATTTAGCTCAAACTTAACTCAGCACCACGCACATACGGCCAATTCTTCCCATACTGCCACACAACAATTTAAATAAACTACATCGCGAGGAATTGACTTTAAATCTATTCCCCCACCACCACACCTAACCCTATCTGTTAAAAAAAAAAAAAAAAAAAAAAAAAATTGTCAAATTCTTATACATTAGAAGTTTAATATGTTGAATCTCCACATACATCTATAAAAGCTCTCGAAGAGCCTGACCTCTCAAAGGATTTCCTCTTATTACTTTTGATCCTGGACCACTTTCCTAATTGGCTCCCTCCATTGATATTTATAGCCATTAGATGATTGCTCAACGGAACCATTTCGCTGTTCCTCCATATCCCTCTAGCTACGACTGTTTAAAAATTATTTCTTGGCTTCCTGTCTGTGCAGATAAGTCTGGATTGTAAATAAGGTTATTTATTCTCTGCCCAGGCTTTCTTGGAAGTACTGGACCGTTTACCATCCATTGCTTTAGCTGCGGCTGATGGTGACCAAAATTGTTCCCTGATATCTAAACGAGGCTCTACACCTCTTGATAGCTATTCTTTGAAATAAAAAAAAGAAGATTTTATAAGTCTTCAAGTTACGCCTCTTACTATCTTGACGTTATTCTTTCTTTAGATTTGATATAAAGTCAACTATCAACAAACTAATTTTAAGAATTGAATCAGCAAAGAGATTTTTTTAAAAAAATAAATATTATCTATTTATAGTTTATTTTGATACCGCTAAAGCACGGCTGCTATTTACTTTTTATTTTCATAGAGTGATTTTGTTTTTGGTTATAACATTGAAAATAGCCAAATATAATTCGGGGGTTGGTTTTGGGAGGATGGTTATGCAGGTAGTGCACATTTTGCTTTTATGTTAGCCTTCCATAATTTATCTCTCTCCTCTGGGTGACTATTGTATTATGCTTTGTTCTGTTTGCGGGTCGAACACCGAACGTCCCACCCCTTCAGCGGACTTAGTCCATCGGTGAATAAGTAGTACCTTCGGGGAAGTTGGCATTGAGTTTTACAATAAGCATTCATTGTTTGCCGATTCAGAGATTTTTATCTTACTGATAGAAATTAATTAAGATGCATTCTGGTAAACCTAGTGTACATCCAAGGTCAAAACAATGTAGGGCGATGTTTAATCCGACGGATTGACAACATGAATTGTTTGACAAGGTATAGAACTGGTCTACTAGGATTGGTGTTTTTTTTTTTCAATAACTTTTAGTGAGAATTCTGGGAGCGAGTCCGACTAATTCTGAATGACGGGTTGATTTGTCAAGGGCAGCCTGTTAGCGATAACGTGAGGCTAGTAGATTCCTTCTTCCTTTCAATGGAGATTTCTTCGCCTCCGCCAATAATACGTTTAGTTGGGAGCGCTCAGGCATGTACGAAGACCTTCTTGGATAGGGTCGATCTTTTGGAGATGTGTAAGTGCAGAGTCCCCATTGAGAAAGCAGCCATAATCAGTTTTGGAGAGAATAAGCTGATGATATATCATCAAGGATGTTTTTATATCCGCTTCATACCTTTTATGATTTATAAATTTCAAAAAATTAAATTTGATCACAGCTACGAGGTATCCTGTATTAGTCCTCCGGAGGAGTTTCCCATCCTAATACATTCCCAGTGTTTTCATCACAGGATCTAATCGGAGACAGCATTTCCCGAGAGCAACTGGAGATATCACATTGTATTTTCTACATCTTGTAAAGATGCTTTCCTTGCTCTTGTTGTCGGAGATAAACATGCCCATACTAATGCACCAGTCATTAAAAGCGTACCTAGTCGAATCCAGAGCATCATTGGCTGATTTAACCGTCTTCCTTTGACTGTACAGTGTGATATCGTCTGCAAAGTGGGAAATTTCGACATCAGGACTCTCTTCCGTCTCTTTCTCTTGCGTCTTCTCTTGATAACAGAGTCTTACATATTTCTGCAGTATATACGTTGAACAAAATGGGACTGCCCCCTGTGGTAATCCTGGATATGTATGGGCGTGGTCCATATGTTTTCCCTTTATGTCGTACAGATATCAGTCGTTTATGGAACAATTGTAGATGTGTTTAGTTATATGAGAAGGAACACCCATGCATATCATTTTTTTAACCAGGACCATGACACTGACGTTATTGTAAGCGTTTGTTAGATCAATATTGGCAGCAACTGTGAACATGTCATCTCAGAAACCACTATGGATGTCCGTTACAAAGCTGGATTGTGCATCTTGGGTGGTGCGTTTCTTTCGGAATCCAGTCTGATAACTTGGAAGCTTGGCTTCTGCTTCAATCCACCACTCAAGGCGAGTTTTTATTAGATGTTCGAAAGACTTAAAGGCACTTTAGTGTTGGAACTATTATTTATTTTAGAAAGAGTTAAAATAATGTTTTATTTAAAGAATATATATATATATTCTTTAAATTATTTGTTATGAATTGAAATATCTCGTTTTTGTTCGTATGCGCACTGTTTATTTTATGAAATAAATGTAATATGTAGTTTTTTTTTTTCTTGAAAATTGCTTTAATAGTAAATGGTCATATAAACTGTAATTTTTGGAATAAAAATGGCCGTTAATCATCAAATATGTTAGTCCAACTTTTTTTCCCTCTAATTAAAACGTATTAACATTTGAGGTTATTCGCGCTCAGGGCCTTCGCAGTGCCTCCCGGCCTCCGGATAGTGTAGACAACCCTGCCCATCACCGGATAGTGAGTTGTAGAGGACTCCGCATGGGAGTCCAACGTGCTACCATTGAGCTGATTCCTTCCCTCCTTTTTATTTTTACATAAAGTATATAGAGTAGAGATGTAGTAGTTATGGCTACAAAACTGAAACCATTGCAATCCTCATGGGACCCTTAGAGTGATTATGTTTGTACAGTGTAAAGCCAGCTGAAAAATTTATGAATATCATACAGATGGTGCTAAGCTAGAGTTATCTGCTTGTATACTTACCAAATCCCAAGTATGTACAACTAATCTTTGCATCCTAAGCGTATGGCGAATTTGAAAATTTTAGTGTAACTGATAAATCATATTGATAGGCTGTGAAGATTACAATTACCATTACAAGATCCCTGAAAAATGATTAATTCTTTTGTTCCTACAAGGGTAGACAGTTATAAACTTGTTAAAAATTATCTAGCTCATAATCGGAAAATGTTTGTTTGAAAAAGGTTTTTTTTTTTGAGGTACTCAGATTTTTTTTTTGTAAGGAAACTTTAGTTTAGGCTTCCCTTTCTGATTTCTAATTCAAAATACCTTACAGTTCTCCAACTATATAAGTTAGAAAGTATATTGTAAAAGACTTCAGCTTTATTTGAAACATTTTCCCGGAAAAATTGATTTTTGAGCGGTTTGAGGAGTAGAAATGTTAGGCCTCCGTTAGGTAGGTTTATTGCCCTCTCCTCTTTCGGTCAAGAGGTCTTTATGTCCTAGAGTAGACCAGAGATCAATTTTGCTAAAAAAATATTTTAAATGAAAGTGAAATATCGCTCTTGAGAGCGAGACCTGGGAGGGAATCAGATAATTTTGTTCAAAATATTTTGTCAAAAAAACTCTGATGAAAATCTGCCAATCAGAATTGTAAGAAAGAAATCGTGGACTTTTTCACCAATTTTTTTTTCTTCAAGTTTATCACCGCACTTTCTTTTATTTATTTTCTGTATAGTTTTAGATAATAAAGTCTTCCTTTTTTTAGTGAATACTAAGAAAATTATTACATATATTTATCAAATTATATGTGTGACCTCGATGTTCTGACGCTTTTGATATGTAATAATTAATTGTTGGTAAATACACTAGATATATGATGGAAATTTTGCTTAGCGCTGCAGTTTATCTTATTGTTTAATAGAAATAGTAGTAAATAATTTATTACTGATAATTATTTGTTCAGATTGCAAGAAAGGTTATGTCAGCACTTTCACAATTGGTTTATGTTAACTATTTTTAACTTTTAACGATGTCTCCTCCAGTACATTTTTAAATCTAGTTTCTTGTTGCATATAATCGAAAACTTGCTAGAACAATTGGATGATAGCCGTAAAAGTTTGTGTAAATCAAATTCAGCTGTACTTCGGATTAGCAGATACAAGTGGAATCTGCGTTGAACGCACCAAATTATCTTGTCTCTAATTTCAAATTTGCGATAGACTGTTTCTAGAAGACTGAAGGAGCTACTTTATTCCAAAGTCTGAATGCAAGGATCATATGGAAATCTCTGAAAATGAGGAGGTGGATGGGTTAGCCATATGACCAGTTCAGACAGGGCTAGTAATGAGATGTCTTCTTTCTTGGACTTTTCTTAGATACCTGGTTGGATTCCTTACTGGGCATTATGAGGTCTTCAGGAGACATAACTATATAGTAGGTCTTAAATATCCGGGTTTCCATTTATAGAGTCTATCTTATAATATAGATTTGCTTGGTGTTTGGAGTTTAGATTTAGGGAACAGAATGACCATGTAAGAGCTTAAGATTGTTTTCCTTTTTAAAGTTATTATCCTGATTTCTTCGGTTTGTGTCATCTTGAATGTACCGCATAAGGATCCAACAGAAATTGTCAAATATTTAGGTTAGTTCTAAGATGGGTTCCGCCTGGAAATATGAGGCTAGAGTTGTAAAACCTTAATTAAAAGCATTTTTCAAAAATGGATAAATGTAAAATATTTTGTAGATTGAATTTCCTGTAGGAAGAAGGGATCAGATAATTCCTTGGGAATTGAGGCTTCCCCACACTCTTAGGTTGAGCGTACTCGTAACAGGCAAACTAGCTCATTTATTTGCAATCATAAGCAAATTACCTCATTTATCTCAATCCATAACAATGAATAGATTCTAACATTTTACTTAATAACTTTTTCCTCCACATATTATATAGGTATATAAATTCCAACATGTATTAGCTTTGCTGTGCTGTTGGCCAAGTCCCCAATCTCGTTCGTTGCTCCACGGCACGCAAAGAACAGCTTTTATAGTGTGTAAGAAACAATTGCAGGATTCTTTCAGAATTTATTGTCTGTAATAACTATCAGATACTATTCACTCTTAAAAACTTGTAATTTATTCTTAAAAGAACACCTTCCAAAACAGTTTCTGTTAAAATATCTCGAAAAAATAAAAGGTCCAGCAAAAATGTGTACAGAACTTAAGTGTCCAAATTTAATTTTACATCTTTTGGTACGTGGGTCATCCAATCTATCTAAATTGTTTATCAGAGGACCCTCATTCGAGGATGGACCGGACAATAGATAGCTCTGAAATCACTTTGTGGAAATGTTCACTCTTTCCAGCAGACCCAGAACCTGGAAAAAGTGTCAAATAAAAGTTATAGGTTTTTTCTGTATAGTTTGCGAAGTTTAAAAAAAATAGTTCGTTCCATTTTCGAGAAAATTGCGAGTCTTAAAAAAAAAAAAAAATCACTCCGTTAAATAAATTTTTGTGTTTACTGATTGACAAACTTCGTGTGGGATATCACACACGGAATATATCAGGTTTGAGGATCATGCGTTATTTTTAATTTTTTGTTTTTGTTTGGTTCACACATATTCTTCCAAAAACACGAAAGCATATGCACACAATTGTTTGCTTTATGTTAACAATGATTTTTTTTAATTGTCTTGATAACGGAAAATAATTGCATGTAATGCTTTTGTGGAGCATGCTGAAAAATGTAAAAAAAAATTGCGGACACACACACACACAAAGGGGCGGAGAGAAAACGTTTGAAGACCGTCAGAAAACATTTCTTTCATTTATATCTGTGCAATTTTTCGTTGTTGACCTTCACAATTAAATTTAGAGAATTAGGGCGGTTGATAAGACTTGTTTTATTCTAAGAGCCATATTTCGTCTTCATCAGGATTGTACAATTAAGCAGACTAAACAAAAAAGACGTTATTAGTTGTAGATATATACTTACTATTGAATAGTTGTACTTAAATTATTATTATTATTGTAAAATTGTTGTCGAGGATCGGCCACACAAGGTTTCGACAAATTCATTGCCTTCTTCAGGGTAAAAGTTTTTCTTTTTGAATTTCTTAAAAACTATAGTTTAACTTGTAATATACCATCATCACAACTGACATTTTACCATAAAAACCGAGTGTACCAATCTCTTTTGGCATCTATAGGGACTTACAGACTTTAACTTTATGGAACTGCTAAACAATCTAACATTAACAAAATACAGACCCTACAATCCAAGATTATCCGCCATATTTCCTTTTGATTTCAGTAATCAAACTATCCACAATGACCTTAATATTCCATTCGTTTCTGAATTTACAATAGCTTCAATCAAAAACTCGTATTACATCCTAACCTTTTAGCAGCAAATTTATTCTCAACGACATTTCCTTTTAATCCTGAATGATGGCAGAGACGCCGCTGGCCACGTGACTAATTGATAGACTAGTGATGCTCAGGATGACCATCATTCACAACTATCACGCCATTTGTATTTTGTTGATACTTCATATTTACTTGGTCCTTCTAGAACAGTTGTAAATCAGTTTTATAAAACAGTTGGAACAATTTTATAAAAATGAAAGAGACCTCAGCAACTGTTTCAAAAATTTAACACTTTAGCGATATTTTCTCTGCGCATTTTTAACAAAGAAAAAACGCGCAAAAGTGTTTCTAGCTTGTAATAATAGATTTAAATTTTTTTCTACTATATACAAGATTTTCTGTTTTATAATTATCTTAAGAAAATGGTTAATAAACTGTTGTAGGATAAAATTTCATGAACAGGGTCCCCTTAATTTCAAGTTTTTTTTCCAAAAGTGGTCGCGTTTGATAGGTAACAGTTTTTGGCCACCATATTGTAAGTTCAAATTAAACAAGTCCAAATCTGCTTTCATAGATTAACTGATGTCAATTTTTAGGATCCTGACGATTATATAAATGGAGCTGGAGGGGATGCTACAACTGAATCGCTAGCTCATGCCGACAACGGTAAGTAGATAGTTTGTATTACTCCATATTTACCTGTATTTTCCAAACAATGCAATCCTATTTCAGATAAATAAATTAAAGATACAATAATTGTTTGTGTTGACATTTTAAGTTGATGTGTTTTCATATAAATAGAAGATAAAAGGGTGCGCACGCAGTGCAAACTAGATTGTTTATAGTTTTTATAATTTTTTTTTTCAAGTAATTTGTTTACAATATTAATCTGCAAAGCATTATTGCATTTATATTAGTCCAAAAATATCTCATTTAATGTCAGCAAGTTGGTGATAATGCAATATCGTAGATCATACAAGCTCGTTTCTTAATTAGATATGGGCCATTTTTGAAGTAATTAAGCCGACGAATCATCTTAGTAAACTTCATAATTAGTGTAATAATAACAATGGGTCTCTCTTTGATTATATTATCACTCAATGGATGCAATTCGTGGAGATATATCTGGTGTATAATATTCATATAACTGTTTTTGAACTGCAAATATGACAGTTACGTTTGACAAAATTTCTTCTAAAATTAGAACTTTTTAAATTGGATGTCGAATGCCAAATTGAATTGATGTTGAACACCAAAAACATTAGAACTTTTATTGAATCAGTTCCCTCAGATTCTATGAGGTGGTGGAATCGTAATTGTACTGTCGGAAACAAGAAAGAAACGCCCAACAACAGCAACCCCCATACATACCTTTTCGAAAATTTGCAAAACCCAGGGTTATCAGAGAATTTTAAATGAAGTATTGAATTTAAACAAAGTTACAAGCAAATGGAATATAAGAGAAACGCCGCAACGTTTGCAAATAATCGTTACAGGTAGGTTGTCTGTCACAAAAATTGGTTGTTTTTATTTCCAAAGAGTTTTTGACGAATCGATTGCATGCTCCAGATGTTTGTTCATATCTACCAGGTAGATCATCAAAATATGCATAAATATGCATTTACATACATTCTCTTTTCTGAGCCACCGAGAGGCTAATTTCTAGTCTTACTAAGTGATTAAAAATGGAAAAAATGAACTTGCACCAAATCAATGCGCTAGTTACAGTGATTCCTTATTGTTCATTGTTCAAACAGAAAATTTTCAAATTCAAGAAACACTAAAGGTCCTTAAGAATAAGGAAAATCTTAACTTGGAAATTTATTGGATCTAGACGATGCTTTTGAAATAGCCAAAGAAAGATGTATTGCGCAATATAATAGCATATTTCTAAGAATAAAATTGATCATTTGGCTTCCGTTTACTTTAGTTTCTCTTATTAAAGTAGTGATTACTAGCCAAAATGTCTAGCGTCAGAAGTTCCCGTTGTTGGAGAGTGTCCCGAAATAACCTTTACTCTAAACTACCACCTCCCTACAGTGATTACGTTTGCCATGCTCGCTAGGTCTGCCAGCATGTCATTACCCCGTTATTAACGCCTACATTTATTTCTATGTTGACTTTATTTTTATCCTCTACATAAACAAATAAATACTACCCTACCTTATTGCAATTCTTTCTTTCATCTGTCAGCATTAATTATATATTTTTGTTTTTATTAATTTCTTTTTACTGCTAAGATCTGCGAAGACACAGTACGAAATACGAAAAATCGCTGAAAGTCAAGCTTGATATTTCGTTTAGGACCACCAAAGTAGCCGATAGAAGGGTTCGGTCAAATGCATCATTAAATATTGCATATTAACTACACAGATATGGTCTATGATTTTGAAATATTTTTCGGGTAAATTTATTTTTGAAAGGTTCTGATTTGAGCAGAAATCTGCGGTTTTCGTTTAGTGTTTTTCAAAACAGGTAACTATAGAGCACAGCGAGTTTTCAAAAGAGGTAACTATAGAGCACAGCGAGAGCTCTAAAGGTTTCTTTTTCGGTTTTGGACTTTCTAATTTCTTTATTTAGTTTTAAGAACATTTTTTATAAACTTCACTTTTTATTCTGTAATTTTGTTTTAACTCGTGCATTATAGCTTTTAGTTTGTTCTAAATTATTACAATTTTTATTCTGTAATCTGTAGCTAGTTTTTATTATTTAAGCTTTTCGCTTTGTAACATCAGTAACTTCTATCTTTTAATTTTTACTTTATTTTTTTTGTTTGTGCAACTTATTATTCAAATACATACTGTGTCATCTTTTCCCTTCAATTTCTTCTTTTTATTTTATTTTTTCTGTTACCTTTTTCTAATTTTTAATTTAATAATATATGATGAAAATTCATCCATAATTATTATTGACCTGACTACTCAAGGTCACGATAATACGAAAGGGAAGACGAGGTAAGTTATACAATTAACGCTAATATAGTTATTTAAATATAAATATAGAATTTGAATATAATTTTTTTTTTTTTTAATTTAAGGCGCTTCAACATCTGTGGTCATTAGCGCCCGGAGCTTTCTCAGTGCACTGCCGGCCTCCGGGCAGTGTTCTCCGCTACAGACAACACTGTCCATCACCGAACAGTGAGCTGTAGAGGCTCCTAGGAAGAATAAATCTAAGGGTAGCACTGGACTCGAACCCGGGACACTTCCGCATGGGAGTCCAACGCGCTAACCACTTAGCTAATCCCTTCCCTCGAATATAATTATTATTATTCTTTCGTAATAATTACTATTATTGGTTTCGTAATTCTAGGCTATGCATTTGAAACAAAATTACGTGGCGCCCTGTTTTAATTTAATTTCGTAATTCTAGGCTATGCACTTGAAACAAAATTACGTGGCGCCCTGTTTTAATTTAATTTCGTAATTCTAGGCTATGCACTTGAAACAAAATTACGTGGCGCCCTGTTTTAATTTAATTTCGTAATTCTAGGCTATGCACTTGAAACAAAATTACGTGGCGCCCTGTTTTAATTTAATTTCGTAATCTTTACAATTACTTTTAGTGTTCCTATTATTTCTGTTACGTAATTATTGGGTATTTAATAATTAATTGTTATAGTGTCTTTATTATATTTGAACCCCTCCCCTCTTCACTGAGCTAGGGCTATTATTATTATCATTTTTGCTTCACCCACAAAAGGGCGTAACATCTTAAGTTCCACTAGATCTGGAATCGTATTTTGTATGCAGATGGCATTTAGAGACCATTTATTTTGAGTTTCCCCGTAATACCTACTAAAATCAATTTTTCCTAGAAAGTGTTTCAAATAAAAGTGAAATTCCCACTTATGATAGTAATTAGTTGAGTATACAAAGTTTAAGGAAAATCATTAAGGGGGAAAAAAATGAAATCGCATTTTCGGTTGATAAATTTGGACGGAAACCTCGGTGTGACCCATTTCCTTGATGCTTTAGAATGGAGTAACAAGTTTGAGCTTCCAGTATTGTTTTAGTATACTTGGAGAACTTTTTTCTTCTGTAGGATGGCTGCCGTTGAAAACTAAATGTTAATTTGGACGCGATCGTACTTGTTCTTACAGTAAGTAAACATGTAAAAACTTGATATTATATTTTAACTTGATATATTTGTATATACTAACAAGAGGGGTCCGTCCGACAGTTATTACAGGTAAAATCCGTTAATCAGAGGAGCGCCTTTACCAGTGATTTTTATTATTTACTTTCTAATTTTCCGCTGTTCATTCATTTTCTTGAAACCAAATTTTTGACCTATTACATTTACTTGAAACATTTTTTTATGGAAAATTGATTTTAGGGGGTTTCTGGGGGTGTGGGGATTGTGTCGTTGTTACTTCCCTGGAAGGGAACCGTTCTAAAAATTATAGGATATTCCACCTATATACCTTTGCATTTATTAAGGTTCAGTAAATTTTCTTAAGTTTAAAGACAATTTGACCATTAAATTTGCGAGAGTTGCAGCAAGAGAAAGCCATATTTTCACTTCAGGAAAAAATAAATAAATTCTCAATTTACAGCATCATTAATTCGATTTGTAATATCATCGAATTAGAGGAGGAAGAAGGGGTGAGGCCAGCTTTCTGAATAATGGCGATCTAATAAACTTGTTTTTCAATATGTGTATGATAATAATTATTATCTTTCAGTTAGAGAAGAAGATAGGTGAAAAATCGTTATCAATTGAAATCTATTAATAAAAAAAAATTGTTCGATAATATTTATCGAAATGCGTCTTTAGTAATAAATGCGTCTTAATAAAAATAATTTTATTACAATATGTGGTTATGTTATCTTAAATATGACCGCATATTGTTTTTGTCTTAAAACATTATTTTTGAAAAAAAATCACACTCATAGTTGAAAAGGATTAATTGAATCAATTTTAATTTAAAGAGGGACGCTGATAAAATATATAGTGTGAAATCCCCCGAGACTTTTTCTAATTGCAGATGTTAGAGTTATAAAATTAATACATTTTCAAATCGTCAGGCATTCAAATTATAATGAGATGTTTATAGGGCAAGTGCCAGAGGAGTTTTAAAGAAAAAAGAATTCTTTGTTGCTCTACGTTTCGGGTACCATGGTACCCTTCTTCAGGAGCTCTTTAGTCTATACTCCTCTCCTACCCTCAGTGTGCTGATATAAAAACAGTGGATTTTAGGTTACTTGTTGGTTAGCATCTATGGCAGGTAGTCAATCGAAGCCACTTTGTCTGGAATAAAGATCTGCGCTGAGGAAAACTTGAGTAAGGCTCCTAAAAACAAGGAGATTCATCTTTTCGGTCTGGTACCCTTCTTCAGGAGCTCTTTAGGCTATATTTCTCTCCTGCTCTCGGTGCCCGTTATAAGAAAGTGGAGTTTAGGGTTAGCAACAACAAGTATGGTTAGCATCTATGGCAGGCAGTCAGTTGACGCCATTTTGTCAGGAATTAAGATCCGCGCAGGAAAACTTGAGAAAGGCTCCCAAGAACAAGGAGATTCATCTTTTTGGTCAGCCTGGCTGCTTTCATGAGCCACCTGGCTGCTTTCATGGTGGTCTGCACATGCTGCCTTCAGAGCCACCTCATCTCTGGTTAAGGAGAGTAGAGAATCCCGTACGCAACTTTCCCAACATAATAAAGTCAGGCTGGAATGGGTGCCGAGACATGCGAGGATCAGAGGTAATGAAACACCGACCAATCGCCCAGGAATGGAGCTAATACTCCAAACTGTGGTCCAGAACCTGTCTTAGGGATAACTAAAGGGACAGTACATGAAATTCTCAGAGAGTAGCTCTTAAGGGAGCACGACACAATCTGGAAACTTGAGTCCAGGAGCTAAACACAACAAGATGATGATGTCGGAGCTGTGGAAGTATGGGTTTAAAGAGATCTTTTGCTTAGGAAGGAACCAGATTAATATAATGACAGGTCGCGGCAGGGCAAGGCAGGTTCAAAAAACGCCTACACAACAGGTGGGGATAATTAGCCCAGCAAGACCTTTGTGTAGACTATATCAGGAAGAGGAGGAGGAGGGAACAGCCTCATATCTGTTGTTCGATTGTGTAGCAATCGCTAGATTGCGCTACGAGTTCTTTGGCACACTGAGACCAGAGGGTCAATAGTGCAAAAAGTGCTGCTTGGGGAAGTCCTCAACCTCGCTAAGTGGATAGATTTCTTATGCTAGATCTACAATGGTTGGCACAATAAGACTTTACTAGCTGCGTGTATGGGATTGGGACCCACCCCTCAATCTAATCTAGTCCAGAAGACAGCGCCAATAATTTTAAATCCAAAAACATTTAAAATGTAACTTGCCAGATTTCTGAGAATTCCCTAATATTTCCTAAAAAATATTTCAAATAAAAGAGATATCTTCATTTATATATCTGAGCAGTTTGCATTTTATGTTTAAAGAGAATCGTTGTAGCCGTTTGAGAGAAAATTAAGAAAGTGACGCTTTCGGTTAACTGTTTTTCTTAAAATTTGGAATTTAGTAATGCCTCTAATGCACCCCTATAGGTACTTGAACCATACATTTTTCTCATATTGAGCTTCTTAGGAAAGCTCAACGTGCTGTTCCTCCAGAACCCTTCAAGAAAACAATTTTCCTGAAAAAAGCATCAAATAGAAGTGAAAGTTATTTGGGTGTGTAGATTTTGTATGAATGATATGAAAATAGAATATAGGTTTGAGCGTACCGAGATGTTTCGTTTGATATTTTGTTAGCAGACCAATCGTCGTTCGAACTCATTGTCAAAATTTAACACGATCACAGTAATTAACTCGCATAGCGGTAATAGAAATATAATATACAGGTTTTTAGATCTTCTGAGTGTATTTCAACATACATGGTGTATGTATAATTTTTAACATGGAATATCACAGTGGCAGAACATTCAACCTTGGTATTCCGTTTAGGTCTAATCAGGAACATTCGACAAAAAGGATCAAGCAAACATTAGTTAACTTTCTGTAATGTTTTAGGTTTTTTAGTCATTTTATATATTACGTTCTCTTACTCCTAGTAAGAGGAAGCATTGTAATCGTGTCAAATTTTTGAAATAGAGTTTTCACCGGAAATATCCGTTTTCAGGTCCCCTGAGTCCAAAAAAGTGGTTTGTAAGCAAATGGTCTGTGTGTGTGTTGTGTGTGTGTGAGTTTATGTAGGTATGTATGTGAACAGCATAGCTCAAAATCGAAAAACCGTAGAAAGTTGAAACTTGATATTCCGTTTAGGTATCACCATGGGATCTGGCTCCACGTTATCTGTCAAAATTCCTTAACCGGACTTTACTGAATTTTTTTTATTATATTTTTTGCAATTTTCTCGAAAACGGCTCCAACGATTTTTAATATTTTTTTCCTTTTTAAATGGTTAATTGTTAATACAATATGTTAGTGCCATCTGTGATCTACAATATTAAGAATTTATAATATGATAAAAACTTTCAGGTTTGAGGACATTTATTAGTCCAGAAGTATTGTAAAAATTGCAAAAACAGAAAGGCCTTGGCGATTTTCCATCAGGTTTGAGGACATTTATTAGTCTAGAAGTATTGTAAAAATTGCAAAAACAGAAAGGCCTTGGCGATTTTCCGCATAGGTCTGTTTGTTTGTTAAACAGCAAATAAGTTCAGAGAAGTGTCAACAGAGTGCTTTGGTGTGCAATTTGTTGATCAGATCTCCCATTTTTACTTAATCATTAATAAAGGTGGTGGTTATATTTGAAAATATAGGAGTATAAAATTTTCAAATATATTGAATGTGTACTTTATTTATTTTGTATATTTTAAACAGACAATCGTAAAAAAAAAAAAATAGGTCAGTTTTTTCACAATAGACTTTCATGTTTATTTGAAAGTTTTTACTTTCTGTTACTCCTAGTAAGAGGAAGCATTGGAATCGTGTCAAATTTTCGATAGCGAGTATTCACCGGAAATATCCGTTTTGAGGTCCTCTGAGTCCAAAAAAATAGTTTTTAGAAAAGGGTCTGTGTGTGTGTGTGTGTGTGTGTGTGTATGTGTGTGTATGTATGTATGTATGTATTATATAAGTGAACGGCATAGCTCAAAAACGAAAAATCGCAGAAAGTTCAAACATGATATTCTGTTTGGGTATCACCTTGGGATCCGACAGTACGTTATCTGTCAAAATTCCTTAACCGGAAGTACCACGTTACTGAATATTTTTTAATATATTTTTTGGAACTTTCTCGAAAACGGCTCCAACGATTTTGTTTAAACTAACTTTGTGTACTTCACTTATAAAGAGCTACAACTTTTACTTGAAATATTTCTGCAGGTAAATTTATTTGAAGGAGGCTTTTGCGGGAGGGGTAGGATTATGTTTGCCTCTAAAGTGCTATCTTAGTTGATTATACAATTCTATCGCGTAGACAAAATGAATTAAAAATAAATAGATTACCAAAGTTCTGAGTTTCAAGAAAATTAATAAACCGGAAGTGTGTTTTTACTGAACAGTTTTTTCAGGTTTTGTGATTTTCTCCATAAAGCAGAGTAATTTTGTTAAATTTGGTGAACTAACTATAAAGTTTGTCAGTTGCAATTTTGAAAACTGCAGAGTGTTTCACACCAGATTTTTTTTTTTGTAGTAAAAATATAATATGGCGGCAGTTGTGGAGAAAACCTGGCCTTCTTTCTTAAATATATAAAAATATTTACCAGTATATATAAACTTTACTTTGCCAACGTTTCAATACTATATTAAGACGTCTTAAAATAAAATAAAAATATTTTTAAAATAAAATTGTAATAAAAAATCTGACATTCCTAATCACAGTGCAATGTCATGTAATTTGTTTGGGTATCATTTATGCTTGGTTATATATCTTCTAAACTTTGGCCATGTATAAGGTTATGTTACGTATTTGTTTTTGTTTTACCTTCTCTACTGCTGTTTTAGAGGTAATATTGGAATTTTTTATGTAATTTAATTTTGTTGATTGTGGGATTCATGGAATTATGTTTTGGCCATCCATAACTATGTTTTATTGTATAAAAAATTCAGGTATGCAGGTACACCTGGTACAAATTATTGTTGTCAATTTCACTTTTTACTTTCTCTTACTCCTAGTAGGAGGAAGTATTGTAATCGTGTCAATTTGTCGATATCGAGTTTTCACCGGAAATTTCCGTTTGGTCCCCTGAGTCCAAAAAAGTGGTTTTTAGCAAATGGTCTGTGTGTATGTGTGTGTGTGTATGTATGTATGTATGTATGTATGTATGTATGCATGCATGTATGTATGTATGTATGTGAATAGCTGATAAACGAAAAACCGTAGAAAGCTGAAACTTGATATTCCGTTTAGGTATCACCATGCGATCTGGCTCTACGTTATCTGTCAAAATTCCTTAACCGGGTACCACTTTACTAGTTTTTTTTTTTAGTTTTTGCGTTTTTCTCAAAAATGGTTACGACGATTTTCTTTAAACTTGATACATCAACTACATATACAAGGAGCTACAACTTTTATTTGTAACATTTCTCTGGGAAAATTCATTTAAGGGCACTTTTGGGGGAGGGGTGGCGTTAGGTTAACCTCTAAAGTGCTATTTCAGTTTATTATACAATTCGGTCATTTAAATAATGTTAATTAGAATTAAATATGTTGTTGAAATTCCGAGTTTGTAGAAAAATCGGATAACCGGAAGTGCTTTTGTTTTAACACTTTACTAAATGATTTTTTCACTTTTTCGCGATTTTCCCAAAAATGGCCCCGACGATTTTCTTGAAACTAACATATAAACTAAACATTCAAAGATCTACACTTTTATTTAAAACATTTCTCTGGGAAAATTCATTTAAGGGCACTTTTAGGAGAGGGTGGGGTTACAGCGTCCTCTAAAGTGGTATCATAGTTGATTATACAATTCTATCATCCAAAGAAAATTAATTAGAAATAAATAGATGGCCAATATTCCGAGTTTGAAAGAAATTAGTAAACCGGAAGTGCCGCTTTTACTGAACAGTTTTTTTTTCAGTTTTCGACGAATTTCATTAAATTTGGTACACAAACTATAAAATTTGTCAATTATAATTTTGAGAACTGGAGTAAGAGAAAGTTTTGTGAGTGTTTCACAACAGATTTTTTATTTTCATTAAAAAAAAAAAACTGGTGTGAAACACTCACACAACTTTCTCTTACTGCAGTTTACAGAATTATGATTCACAAATTTTCTTTAAACTTATCATTTTAACTAAATGTTTACTTGACTTCAATTTCATAACATTGGAAGAATCTAAACTTAATAACGTGACTTGTTTGAGAAAAGCATAAGTTTCTTTTCTCCCCTCAAACTTCTGTAAATGAACTTTCTCGGACAAAAGTTGCAAACAAAACTTATTGATTCCCGTATTCATGGTTAAGTACATCAGATTTCAAGAAATACGTCATGTTTGAGACAAAAAAATAGTTCTTTATAGTTCCGAAATAGATGTAAAAAAACATTAAACATTTATTTTAAAAGTGCCGCTTTTACTGAACAGTTTGTTTTCAGTTTTCGACGAATTTCATTAAATTTGGTATATAAACTATAAAATTTGTCAATTATAATTTTGAGAACTGGAGTAAGAGAAAGTTTTGTGAGTGTTTCACACCAGATTTTTTTGTAACATAAAAGGGAGTGTGTTTGTTGTTATTTCTTTTTTTAGTCATTGCTACTTTTTATTTTGTAGCTCTGATGATGTCTTAATATAAGACGAAACGTTGGCGAAGTAAAGTTTGTTCTGTTTAAACTGACCAGATTCCTCAAGAATATACTCATGAAAAGTTTTACTTTCTTTTCCTCTGTGGGAAGTAAAACATTGCATTTGTGTCAAATTTTGAGAAATTATGTCCTCGGTTTCACTGAAGGAAAACCAATATTGAAGTTAAAACGAACAAATCGCTGGAAGCTCAGCCTTGATAATCCATTTAGGTACCACCATCACACCAAGGTTTCGCTTCAAAATCCATCCACCGAAAGTGCTACTTTTCTATTTTTGTTGTTGTAAATTTGCATACTAAACAAATAACGATCGATTACTTGATATACAACATCTCTATAAAGATTCGATTACTTCTATTTGAAACAGTTTTTTTTATTTAGGAAAATTGGTTACTGAAGACCGTGTGTGTGTGTGGGGGGGGGGGGGCAATTGCAACATTAAGATCTTTCTCTTAACTGCCACTTCAGTAAATAGTTAACATGTGTGTTTTCTTTATTCAATCAGCATTTCCAAAGTAGTTGAAATTACTATTATTATCATTGATGCTTATAATTACTAATTTTAATAAACATCTATCTCCCGTTTCTCTAAATTGTGCGGACGAACATCACATCACACGTCCTTCCTTCCAAACTCTTCTAGAAATAGTGTAGGCTCTGCCACTCGAGATATATGGAGTCCTATTTTATTTTTCCTTCCTACTCGATGAAAATAAACATTTCTGTTTATCTTTGGCATGTTTATTATTTTATACAACTATCTCTAGCCTCTCATTATTATTATTATTAAAGTAATTAAATAGCTGAAAAGGAAAAGGAAAAATGTTTCTCTTTGGTACTGTAAAAAGGAAATTTCGTGAATGTGGAAAATTGAAATTTCACCAGAAACATTACTTTTTTTGAAAAACTCGGCAGAGAAACACCTACAAAGCTTTCACTTACTCAAATACTTGAAAAGTTGGCGTATTGAAATATTTAATATTCAGCATTTTTGCTAATAGTTCCCTTAACTCCCACCAGGTGCTGGAATTGTAATTACGTATTAGCTCTCTATAGCGGAGGGGAGCCATCGTCTTAGTACAGACCCCTAGGGTCCTTTAAAATGAATTTTTTCCCCAGTTAAAAAAGTCTTGGGATACTTTATTTGAGAAAATAACGAAAATCTGAAACTCATTTTGAAAATTCCAACTTTCCAGTCTCTTCAAATATTGTTGATGTTGAAATCGTTACAGGAAATTCCAAAATACAAGAAAAAACTTATTCTGGAAAGTCGCATTTCCGGAGCCGATTTTTATCAAATTTGGAATTCTAACAATTTTACTCATGTATATTAATACTATATAGGTGCCTGTAAGTAATATAGTATACTATATTCTATTAAAGAGGTACTTTACAGGAAAGCTTAAGGATACTGTGTTCTCCCGGAACTCCCAAAAAGTCAATTTTCCCCGGGAAAATGTTTCAAATAAAGGGGATAAATATTTGTGTGTAGATGGCGAACAAAATTCATACATCGTTACCAGCTGTTTTCGAGAAAATTCCTGAAAACTGAAAAAACTAGTAATATTGCACTTCCGGTTGATGGATTTAGTCCTGTACCTTTTGTGACATTAGGTCAGTCCTGTACCTTTTGTGACATTAGGTCAGTCCTGTACCTTTTGTGACATTAGGTCAGTCCTGTACCTTTTGTGACATTAGGTCAGTCCTGTACCTTTTGTGTCATTAGGTCAGTCCTGTACCTTTTGTGACATTAGGTCAGTCCTGTACCTTTTGTGACATTAGGTCAGTCCTGTACCTTTTGTGACATTTTCTGTACATTTGTGTCAGTAATGGTAACTAAACGGAGTTCCATGTTTGACAGCATTCTCAGATTTTTCGTTTTTGAGATATTTTGTTCGAAAATACACACAAAGACCATTCACTAATATCATTGTTTTCGTACTCAGGGGACCTCAGCAACATGTATCCGGTGAAAACTCAGTTTTGAAAATGTGATTGCAATACTAAGGCAGTAAGAGAAAGAAAGGGAAATGCCAACTTTTGAGAAAATTTTTCCGTGAGAGCTGTGAAGGATAACAGAGAAATATTATCTATTTTCTCTTCTTTTGTCTAGCTGTTCAGTAAAGAATTACGTCTCAACAGTGCCTTAAAATACTTTGTGCGTTATAGTTATAATAAATACTGATTTGTTTCCGACAGTGACTTGGAAGGTAAAGATTCATATCTGTCAATCAAAATTAATTTTTTTTTTCACGGGATTGTTCGGGGGAGAAATACTGTTTACAATTAAAAAAAAAAAAAAAATCGGTCACTGAAGGTTTATGTTGTGCGTGTTCGTTCTAGCCTAGGTCAAGACTTACTGGTTGGCGGCCATGGGTATTGGAGAGCAGGCAGTGTAGTAAACATGCAATCAATATCACACAGTGATGCTGGTAACGCAACAGTTGTCATGGAAAGTAGATAGATCTATAACTACAGTTTCAGAATGAACGGGGGCGGGGCCCCTGCCTTTTTTTTTTTAAAAAATTCTTTTTCAGTGTTCTATACTACTAAACTATTGAACCAAAAGTAAAGCTTATACTGTAGCTGTTCTGGACCCTTAATTTATACTTACCAGGAAAACGATCTTGAGTTTTTAGGTCTTATAGATAGATAATACTACATATATATATATATGTTTTGATTATTTATTATGTTATTATGTATTTTTTGCTCATAAATATACTAATAATCAATAGTGGCAGGGCTTTTATTAATTGATCTTATATAGGGTGGTGGAAGTGTACTTTGGATGAATGCGATGTGTACTTTGATTTAAAAAAATCAAATCAATGTGTACTTTGCATCCTATAATCTTTGCATGTTCCAAATATGTCTAATACCGAAATTTCTTGAAAACTACTATAATATTTTCCTTTAATGTTATGTAATGATAACTGCTCAGATATCTCACGTTTATAGGTGGTTCCGAGGAATCTGCGACGTTACAATCCAAACAGTTGTGTTTGTTCAGTATTATTGGAGCTCTTTTCCAACTACAATATAATCACTTCTTCTACTTGTCCCTCCCATCATCTCTATATTTCTTACTACAATTGCATAAAATTTGAGGTTAAAGAAAGTTTGTTGTTTTGCATATAATTGTATGTGAGTGTTTCACACCAGATTTTTTGTATAAATAAAATGTTTTTCGTTAAAATTGTAATGAATCAAGTTGTATGTGAATATGTATCAATGTTATATGTGCATATATTTTAGTTCAGCATTAAATATCGATCTGAGTCATTCATCGTACAGCCGTAATTGTCTATAACACATAATGTCTTCTCTTCTTCCTCATTGATAGGTTATAAATGCAAAACAAAAATCGATTTACTTATGATTAATGTTCAAATAGTGTGGGATGCAAACTTAAATAACTTTATTCTGATAAAAGTTAACCTAAAAACATTATTGTTTACAAGTGGCAAGTTTAATGTACGGTGTTTGTTTGTTAAGAGTCTGTGTGGATAACCTTTTAGAAAGGCATCAGCAGTTTTCAGTTTTTATCTTTTGTTTATTCGGCTGTTTGCAGTTTTTTTTTTCTTTTTTTACTTACTCTGCAGTCTCATTAAATATCTATTAAATATCTTAGCACTTTTCTAGTATTATTGAACTCCACTTATTTTACGTTGTAAACAAGATTTTTTACTTTCTACAATAAGATCGTGTCATGTTTTCGTAAATGAGTTTCTCTCGGAAATAGATATTTTGGGGTGCACTGAATACAAAAAAAACTTTTTTAGCGAATGGTCTGTACGTGTTTGAACAAAAATCGTAAAACCGAAAATGGCAGGAAACCTCAAGCTTAATATCCTGTTTAGTTTTCGGGCAAAATCCAGCAACCGGGTGCCTTTACTGAATGGTTTCTTCAGTTTTTCTCAATTTTCTGAAAAAACTAATTTCTTCGTACACTTCTCTACACACATAAATACCTCTCACTTTTTTAGAAACTTTCTCCCAGTAATATTGAGTTTTTCTCAATGGTGGTTATGGGAGAACAGTAGCGTTTCAGCTTTCCTTTAAAGTACTTCTTCGGAACCGTGTATGGTTTTAGCACCTCCTTAATATTAATATACAATAAAGCATAGATTCCATATTTCAAGAGGATCAGTTGGCGCCACTTTACTGTGAGTAGTTGTATTTTTCAGTTTTAGACGATTTTCTTTTCGCTTGTTTCGATTTTATAAACGATTTCTTTAAAGTAGCAATGCTTGCTGCATAGTTGGGAACGTTTCACTTTTATTTGAAATATTTTACTGAAAAAATTGTTATTAGGTGGTTCTGAGCAATCTGAGGCGTTAACATTGAATGTTTCCTTTATTATTAATTTCGGCTTTCGTCTAAATAATATTTTGTTTATTATTAAGGTTTTTATCTAAATAATATTAATTAGAATGAAATGTGTTGCTAAAATTCCTAGTTTAAGGAAATTCGGTTGACCGTAGGCGGTTTTTACTGAAAAGTTTTTTTCAGTTTTCTTCTTTTTTTTTCTCTCCATTGAGACACCCACTTCTTTAAATTTGATATACGCATTCAATAAGCGACAAGACAAATCGCTGTAGCTCAAAAATGATAAAGTAATCAATACGAAACTTTGGCTAGTTTCAAGTAGAAATAGTCAACATAGTCCCTAGCAACATTTATACGCTTGTCCCATCGTTCTTCTACTTTGTGCATGCCTCTGGCATAAAATTCTTTGGGTTGATCTCGAAGCTACTGTTGGACCTGATTTTTAACTTCTTCATTGAATTGAAAATGTTTCCCACGTAGAGCCTCCAAGGAGTCCAAACAAATTATTTAAGAAGTCCGATGGGGCGAGGTCGGGGTTGTAGGGGGGGGCTGTGGAAGGATCTCCCACCCCACTTTTTGAAGTATTTCCTGAGTTAACTGTGCAGTATGTGGGCGCGCGTTGTCATGTAGCAAAATCTTGCCTTTAGTCAAGAGTCTACGACGTTTCATTTGATTGGCAAGCCTTACTTTGTTTGTGAGGATATCACTGAAATACTGGCAGTTGTGGTTCGTTGATCTTCGAGATTGTCACAATAAATAGGCCCCCGCGAATCCCAGAATACTGTAGGCATGACTTTACCTGCAGACGGAATTTCTTTCGAGTGGGAGAACCCGTATGCCTCCATTCAAGGCTTTGACGCTAAGACTCCGACTCAAAATGATGTATCCATATTTTTCATCACATGTTACAATTCTACTGAAAATGTTTTTTTCATTTAAACACTGTTCTTTCAACTATTGACTGATTTGAAACCTAGTTTCTTTGAGGGCGTCTGTAAGTTGTCTTGGAACCATCTCGCACAAGTTTTCTTGTATTGCAGCTTATTCTGAATAATGTTATGAACAGTTTCAACACTCGCGTGCACTTCATCAGCTATCATTTCAACATTAATACGCCTGTTGTCTTGAATCACAGCGTTAATGCGAGATTCGAGGGAGGAAGTTGCAATTTCAACCGGTCATCCACTTGGTTGCTCGCCACAGCCACTTACACGGTCACTTTTAAACTGTTCTACCCATTTGTAAACGTTCGAACGGTTCAAACAATTATTCCCGTTCAGTTTCAACATTCTTTAGTGGATTTAACTATCTTTGAATCCCCCTGCAACTAAAAATCTACCCACTGAATGTTGTTCTTCCGAGATGCAATGCTCGAGCGGGCTCGCCATTAATAACTGAATACATTTGAGGTTATGCTTACCAAATACTCTAGAACAGCTGATGAGAAACTAAGTACAAGGAGGCCAACTTGACGCTCTGAAACTATTGTATTGATTAAACAAACCGTTTCTGAGCTACAGCGATTTGTCTCGTTACTTAGCGAATGACCCTCGTACTCACCACGAATATTGAATTGCAATAAGTTTTGTTTATAACTTTTGTCCTAGAGGGGATCATTTAGGGGGGGGGAGCAAAGTTATGCTTTCTTCAAACATATGTTGTTATTAAATTGGATACTAAAAGTAAACAGTAGAGATTATATTATTGAGGAAAATCGGCCAGCGCGCTATAATTGTGTCAACTGCAGTAAGAGAAAGTTGTGTTTCACGCCAGATTTTTTTTTTTTTTTTTTATGCAGCTCTGAGAACTGAGTGCTATCAAAGGGAACTGAGTGCAGATTTGTCATGTTTTTAATGGAAATTAGTATTTACATATTTTAGAGAGCTTTCACAGACTGGATGAAAGTTTTTGTCAAATTAGATTTTTAATTTGTTTCCTATAAATAGAGAAATTTAGTTTATTATAATTTTAATTTCATTTGCAAACAAGTTTTTATTTGTTGTTATTTTATAAAAGTTGTAACCTTCCTAGAGGGCGTCGTATTCATTCCAAGGTGATCGTATTTTCAAAATTAACACGAGTCCTAATATTTTTCATTTGTCTAAAATATTCCAATTATTATTTTTAGTTGTTTAAAGCCCCCTCCCCCCCAAACACAAAGACAACCCAGAATTTGACTACTTCAACATATTGTATACCATTCTGATACTTTTGGTTGAAAATTGATCCGATCAAAATCAGTTTTATCCATACTTGGACTTTAGTATATTATTGTTTATGTAGGAAATTAACCATGCATTTCACTGAAGTGGCATGTTAGAGGGAATACAGTCCCCTATAATTCTACAAAACATAACCTCCTCGGAAAATGTCAAAAAGAAAGGGCGCAATTGGTACGCCAAGTTTAAAAAGAAATCGTGGTACTATTTTCACTAAAATCGCGAAAAAATTCTGTGAAAATTCAATGCAAATTCAGTGAAATGACACTTTCGGTTGGCGGATTTTGTTTGAAATCTACGAGTTGTGACTCCTAATCTTAGGTTGTGAAACCTAATCGCATATGTTTGAGCTTTTTGTGTCTTTGTTTTGAGATATTTTGTTCTCTCTTACCCACTGTTGTGAAACACTCAAACAACATTCATTTATTGCAGTTTACAGAATTGTAAGTGACAAATTTTATAGTTAGTATATACCAAATTTAATAAATTCGTCGTTTTTATGGACAAAATTACGAAAACTGAAAATCTGTTCAGTAAAAACGCGCTAATTTTCTTGGAACTCGGAATTTTGGCTATAATCATCCTAGATTTCATTTTAGAGGAAAACATAACCCCATTTCTACCAATCAAAAGCCCCCTTAATTACTTAAACCGGAGAGTGTTTCAGATAAAAGTTGTGGTTCCTTGTATGTATAGTTCACTTAGTTTAAAGAAAATCGTTGTAGCCGTTTTAGAGAAAATAGCAGAAAGCAAATAGCTGAAAAATACTTTTTAGTAAAGAACGCAATTCCGGTCAACCGATTTTCTTCAAACTCAGAAGAAAATCCACATATTTAATTCTAATTAATATTATTTAGATGATAGAATTGTATAATAAAGTAAAATAGCATCTAAGAGGAAAACATAACCCCGCCCATTCCCCGCTCTCTCAAAAGAATTTTCCCGAGAAATATTTCAAATAATGGTTATAGGTCTTTGTATGTGTGGTTAAATATACCTAGTTTTAAAAAAATCTTTGGCGCTGTTTTCGCAAAAAACTGAAAAATATACTTGTGTTTCCGGTGACAATTTGATACCGAAAATTTGACACGATTACAATACTTCCTCTTACTAGGAATAAGAGAGAGAGAGAGAAAACTTTTTTTTTTTTTTTCTTTTTCTTCAATTATTTATTTTAGATCTTTAAATAAATATAAAATTACTAATCAAATAGAGGTTGCTGTGTTGCGAGTTTTTTAACTCAACAAGAAGGGCATTTTGGGAGTCGTGTGACCTTGATGGAATGACGTTGCTACCTAGTAGTACGACTCATGAGTCACGTACTCTTTTCTTTTCAAACATTCTCCCCTCACCACCACTCCATCATAATATATATTACTTCTCTCATGTATATGTGTCCTATATATATATATATCATGTATGTGTTATATACATATAGGTATATATGTATGTATGTATGTGTTTTATATATGTATACACACACACACATGCATACGTATACATACACATGTATATCAGTCCTCGTAACATATTTTATTTAAACATGAAAATAAACATACAATTTGTATTATGATCATTATTATTATTATTATTATTGTTTATTAATTATTATATGTGGAATATATAGAATTAATAATAATAAATTATATTTTGTTCAGTTATTTCTCTAAAAATATTTTTTCCTCCGTTTATTATTATTACATCCTATTTAAAATTTACATTTCACCCATTTAGAAATTAATTTTAATGATGTTTATATTCTTTTGTTTAACCAAACTATTAATAGCTTCAGCATTTAATCCCCCCCCCCCTTCTATTTATAAGTATTATTAATTATAAATAATTGTTTATATTTCTTTTTAGATTTTATTTTACGTGTTTCACATAAGTTCTATCGAATAAATTGTACCCCTCAACAGAATATTTGTATTTCTGTCTCCATGCATTTCTGCAATCGATCCATACGAACTTTCCGTTTGTATTTGTTTGGAAGAATTTAATCTTCAAGTAGAAGCATTACGCAAAAAGTTTTCAATTTTTGTCTATAGCTCTTTCTCTCTTATTAAGAGCGCCCCTCCCCACACTCACTGTTGGCATGTTGTAATGTTTCACGACAAATATTGTTACTGTGTCTCTAATTACTCGCGGTACTAAGTACGCAAATTTTGCGAAAATAACTTAATCACCAAACAGCTTTCCTCCTTCTAATACTAAGCGAGCCAGCCTGTCTGTTATAACAATAATCTCAACACAAGATATTTGTTTCATCCATCAACAGGAAGTGCCATTTTACTTCATTTCTGTTCTAATTTTTCATTATTTTCTTGTAAAAAAGGCTTCACAGTTTTTCTTAAAGTTCATACTAGCTATATTGAGTAATAATGACGTATCACTTCTATTTGAAACGTTTTCCCAAGAAAATTGAATGAATTGTTGGGGTCTAAGAGAGCACCGACCATAATTTTTTCCTTAAAATATACGTTCCATAGTACATTGTGGCTAGTGTAATGTAATTTATTAGCTAGAATAGTAAATATTGTATAGAACAGTACCTTTGTAGTTCAGTACTTTGTAAAATAGTACCATTGTAGAAACAGTACCTTTGTAGAACTGTTGACTTTGAAACTAATTTTCTCCATAAATTATATTTTATAGATGTGGTTGCTAATGGTATCACAAATTAGGTGAACTCACAAAAATACAAAAATATTTGCGGTGAAAACTCAGTTTGAGATAGCGCATTCCCACGACTCACTACCCTTGTGCTGCAGTAGTTAACACATAACAAATTGGCTTCATTTTTACTAAATGTTGATTTGTCCTCAGTTTTATATCAATGACTTTTCTGAGGAAAGCATCATATACTCCCCCACTCCCTCAAACTTCTTTAATTGAACTTTTTTGGGAAAAAGTTTCGATTAAAAGTGATTGGGTCTCTCTCTATATAACAAACATATAACACATTTTAATAAAATCCGTCAGTGTTTTTATGGATAAACTCATTGAAAACTGAAATAAATGTTTAATAAAAACGCACTTCTGGTCAACTGATTTTCTTCAAACCGAGAATTTAGACAACATATTTAGTACATTTAGACAACATATTAATATTATTTAGATGATAGAATTATACAATAAACTCAAATAGCATCAGAGACATTTTCCGTGGTAGCCTGCTTCATTTTGTGGTCATCGACCGGTTTCGGGCGCTCGCCCATCC